>JAWNOX010000017.1:0-10622 GCA_035045555.1 Drosophila fulvimacula | reverse complement strand
TCTTCTTCTTCTTCCTCCTCTTCCTCTTCTTCTTCTTCTTCTTCCTCATCTTCTTTCTGTTTTTATTTCTCCTCTTCTTTTTTTCTTCGTCTTTACCTTCTTATTCTTCTTCTTTTTCTTCGTTTTCATTTTCTTTTTCTTCTTCTTTTTTTTCGTCTTCGTCTTCATTTTCTTCTTCTTCTTCTCTCTCTTTCTCTTTCTCTTTCTCTTCTTTTTCATCTCCTTTGCTTCTTCTTCATCTCCTTTTTTCCTTTTTCTACACTCTTCATATTTTTTTCTTCTCCTTCTGCTTCCATTTCTTCATCTTCGTCTGTGTCCTCTTCTACTTCTTACTTCTTCTCTTCCTCTTCCTCTTCTTCATCTTCTTCAACTTTCTCATCTTCCCTTTCTTTTGCATCTTCTTCCTTGTCTTTCGCTTCTTCTTCTTCTTCTCCTTCTTCATATTCTTTTTCTTCTTTTTCCTTTTCTTCATCTTCTTCTTTGTCCTCTTCTTCTTCTTATTTCTTCTCTTTTTGTTCTTCCTCTTCCTCATCTTTTTCTTCCTCTTCTTCTTCTTCATTCTCATCTCTTTTCTCTTCTTCTTTCTCTTTTTATTTTTTCATCTCTTGTTCTTTCTTTTCTTCATCTTTCTCCTCCTTTTTTTCTTCATCTTCTTTTTCTGCTTCTTCATCTTCTTTTTCTCTTCCTTATCTTCCTTTTCTTCTTTTCTTCTTCTTCTTTCTCTTCTTCTTCTTCTTTTTTTCTTCTTCTTCTTTGTCTTCTTCTTCTTCTTTCTCTTATTCTTTCTATTTTTCTGCTTTCATCTCTTGTTCTTTCTCTTTGTCTTATTTCTCATCTTTTTTTCCTCTTCTTCCTTCTTCTCTTCATCTTTCTCCTCCTTTTTTTCTTCATCTTCTTTTTCTGCTTCTTCTACTTCTTCATCTTCTTTTTCTCTCCCTCATCTTTCGTTTCTTCTTTCTCTTCTTCTTCTTCTCCCTCTTCTACATATCTTCTTTTTATTTTTTTTCCATCTTCTTGTTCTTTCATCTTTCTCCTCCTCTTCTTCTTCACCTGCTTTTTCTGCTTCTTCTACTTATTCATCTTCTTTTTCTCTTCCTCATCTTCCTTTTTTTCTTCTTCTTTGTCTTCTTCTTCGCCTTCTTCTTTCTCTTCTTCTACCTCTTTCTCCCTTCCTTTTTTTCGTCTTCTTCTTCGTCTTCGTCTGCTTCTCCTTCTTCCTCTTCTTCTTTCGCTTCTTATTCCTATTCCTATTTATCTTCTTCTATTTTTCTTCATCCTATTCTTCCCATTCTTTCTTCATCTTTTTCCACTTATTCTCCTTATTCTTCTTTCTCTTACTTTTCCCGTATATCCTCTTCTTCTTCATCTTCTTTTTTCTCTTCTTCTTCTTCATCTTCTTTTTCGTCTTCTTCTTCATCTTCTTCTTGCTCTTCCTCTTTCTCCATTCCTTTTTTTCGTCTTCTTCGTTTTCTTTCTATTCTTCTTCTTTTTTGCTCTTTTCTTGCTCTTTCTCTTCATTTTCATCTCTTTTGCCTCTTCTTCGTCTTTTTTTTTCCTTTTTTTCCTGCTTCATATTTTTCTTCTTCTTCTTTTTCTTCCTTTTCTTCATCTTCCTCTTTGTCCTCTTTATCTTCTTTCCTCTCTTTGTCTTCTTCTTCTTCTTCCTTTTCGTTCTCTTCTTCTTCTTCCATTTCTTCATCTTCTTTGTCCTCTTTTTATTTCTTCTCTTTTTGTTCTTCCTCTTCTTCATCTTCTTCTTTCTCTTTTTCTACTTTCATCTCTTCTTCTTTCTCTTTCAATTCTTTTTATCTTTTTTTCTTCTAATTGTTTTTTCTTCTCTTCATCTTTCTCCTCCTCTTCTTCTTCGTCTTCTTCTTATGCTTCTCCTTCTTCTTTCGCTTCTTATTCCTCTTCATATTCATCTTCCGTTTCTTCATATTTTTCCTCTTATTCTCCTTATTCTTCTTCCTTTTCCTTTTCCATTTCCCGTATATCCTCTTCTTCTTCATCTTATTTTTTCTCTTCTTCTTCTTTATCTTCTTTCTCTTCTTCTTCTTTCTTGTTCTTTCTCTTTTTTTTTTCATCTCTTTTGCTTCTTCTTCATCTTCTTTTTTTCCTTTTTCTCCTTCTTCATATTTTTTTCTTTCTCTTCTTCTTCTTTGTCGTCTTCTTCTTCTTTCTTCTCTTCCTCTTCCTCTTCTTCTTTTTCTTATTTCTTTTCTTTTTCTTCAGTTTTTTTCGTTCTTCTTCCTTCTCTTTCTCTTCTTCTTCTGCCATTTCTTCATCTTCTCCTTTTCCCTCTTCTTATTTCTTCTCTTTTTGTTTTTCCTCTTCTTCATCTGCTTACTCTTTTTCTTCTTTCATCTCTTGTTCTTTCTCTTTCTTTATTTTTATCATGTTTTTTTCTTCTTCTTGTTATTTCTTCTCTTCATATTTCTCCTCCATTTTTCTTTTTTTTTCTGCTTCTTCTACTTTTTTATCTTCATTTTCTCTTCCTCATCTTTCGTTTCTTTTTTCTCTTCTTCTTCTTCTTCTTCCTTATGTTCCTCTTCTGATCCTTCCTTATCTTAATTTTTTTCCTATTTCTCTTTTTCTTCTTCTTCTTTTTTCGCTTCTTTTTCTTTTTCTTTTTTCTTCTTCTTTCTCCTTTTCTTCTTCATCATCATTTTCTTCTTATTATAATTCCTCTTATGTTTCTTCTACGCCTTTTTTCTTCCTCTTCCCCTTTTTCTTCTTTTTGTTCTTTTGCTTCCTCTTCTGGTTCCTCTTCTACTTCTTCGCATTTATCTTCTTCGTCTTTCTTTTCTTCTTCCTTTTCTTCATATTCCTCTTCCTTTTCATCTGTCTCTTCCTCTTCTTCTTCTTTTTTCTTCTTCTTTTTCTTCTTTTTCTTCTTTTTGTTCTTCCTCTTCTTCTTCTTCTCACACTTCTACATATTTCTCTACCTCTTCGTCTTCTTCTTCTTCTTCTTCCTCCTTTCCCCCTTCTTTTTCTTCCACATCTTATTTCTTTTCTTATTTCTCGTTTTTTTCTTCGTCTTCATCTTCTTTTTCTTCCTCTTCCTTGTTCTCTTCTTTTTTCTCTTCCTCTTCTTCAACTTTCTCTTCTTTTCTTTCTTTTGCATCTTCTTTTTTCTCTTTCGCTTCCACTTTTTTTTCCTCTTCTTCTTCTTCTTCTTATTTCTTCTCTTTCTGTTTATATTCTTCTCCATCTTCTTATTCCTCTTTTTGTTTCTCTTTTTCTTTATATTCTTCACCTTGTTTTATTTCTTCTTTTGTTTCTTTTTTCTCTTTTCTTCTTCATCATCTTCTTCTTCTTATTTTTCTTTTTCGTCTTTTTTTCCTCTTCTTCTTTTTCTTCTCTTGGTTTTTTTGCTTCCTCTTCTCCTTCTTTGCATTTGTCTTCTTCTTCTTCCTCATCTTCTTTCTCTTCTTATTTCTCCTCTTCTTTTTTTTCTTCGTCTTCGTCATTTTTTTCTTCTTTTTGTCCTCTCTCTTCTTCTTCCTCTTCTTCTTCGTCTTCTCATTCTGCTTCTCCTTCTACCTCTTCTTTTTTCGCTTCTTATTCCTCTTCCTTTTCATCTTCCATTTCTTCATCTTTCTCCTCATATTTTCCTTATTCTTCTTCCTTTTCCTTTTCCTTTTCCTTTCCCGTTTCCCCTATATCCTCTTCTTCTCCTTCATCTTCTTTTTATTCTTCTTCTTCTTTTAATTCATTTTCTCTTTCGTCTTCTTTTTCTTCTTCCTCTTTCTCCCTTCCTTTTTTTCGTCTTCTTCGTCTTCTTCGTCTTCTGTCTTTTCTTCTTTCTGTTCTTTTTCTCTCTTGCTCTTTCTCTTGCATTTTCTCTTTTTTTTTCATTTCTTTTGCTTCTTTTTCATCTTCTTTTTTCCTTTTTCTCCTTCTTCATATTTTTTGTCTTCTTCTTCTTCTTCTTTGTCCTCTTCTTCTCCTTCTTTCTTCTCTTCCTCTTCTTATTCTTTTTCTTTCTCTTCTTTTTCTTCACTTTCTTTTTGTTCTTCTTCCTTCTCCTTCCCCTTTTCTTCTTCTTTTTTTTTCTTCTTCTTCCTTCTTCCCTTCGTCTTTCTCCTCTTTTTTTTCTTCACCTTCTTTTTCTGGTTCTTCTACTTCTTCAACTTCTTTTTCTCTTCCTCATTTTTCGTTTCTTCTTTCTCTTCTTCTTCTTCGTCTTCTTTTAGTTTTTTCTCTTCTTCTTCTTCTCCCACTTCTACATTTTCCTCTACCTCTTCTCTTTGCTCTTCCTCTTCTTCTTCTTCTTCTTCCTCCCCTTCTTCTTCTTCCTCATCTTATTTCTTTTCTTATTTCTCTTCTTTTTCTTCGTCTTCATCTTCTTATTCTTTTTCTTCATCTTCCTTGTTCTCTTCGTTTTTTGCTTCCTCTTCTTTTTCTTCTTCTTATTTCTCCTCTTTTTATTCTTCCTCTTCTTCATCTTTTTTCTCTTCTTTTTTTTTCTTCTTTCATCTCTTCTTTTTTCACCTCCTCTTCTTTTTCTGCTTCTTCAACATCTTCATCTTCTCTTTCTCTTCCTCATCTTCCTTTCTTTTTCCTTTCTTCTTCGTCTTCTTCTTTCTGTTCTTCTTTCTCTTAACCTTTCACTTTTTCTTCTTTTAACTTTTGTTCATCTTTTCCTTCGTCTTCTTCTTTTTCTTCCCTTCCTCTTTATGTCTTCTTCTTCTGCTTCTTTCTCTTCTTCTTCTTTCTTGGTCTTTCTCTTGCTCTTTAACTTCTGTTTCATCTCTTTTGCATTTTCATCATCTTCTTTTTTTCCTTTTTCTCCTTCTACATATATTTTTTCTTCTTCTTCTTCAACTTTCTCATCTTCACTTTCTTTTGCAGCTTCTTCCTTCTCTTCGCTTCTTTTTCTCCTTCTACATATTCTCTTTCTTCTTCTTCCTTTTCTTCATCTTCTTCTTTGTCCTCTTATTCTTCTTTCTTCTCTTCCTCTTTTTCTTCTTCCATTTCTTCATCTTCTTTGTCCTCTTCTTATTTCTTCTTTTTTTGTTCTCTTTTTCTTCTTTCATCTCTTGTTCTTTCTCTTTCTCCATCTTTTTATCTTTTTTTCTTCTTCTTGTTCTCTCTTCTCTTTTCTTCTTTCTTTCTCTTTCTCATCTTTTCTCTTATTATACCCTGAACCCATTAAAAATGGGTAATCAGGGTATAATGGTTTTGTTGCAGCCCAAATGTATGTAACAGGCAGAAGGAGGCGTGGCAGACCCCATAAAGTATATATATTCTTGATCAGGACGACAAGCCGAGTCGATTGAGCCCTGTCCGTCTGTCTGTCTGTCCGTCTGTCCGTCTGTCCGTCTGTCCGTATGTTTGAACGCGTGGATCTCAGAACCTATAATAGCTAGAGACTTGAACTTTTTTTTTATAGATTCGTGTATATCACGCGCAGGTCGAGTTTGTTTTAGAAATTCGATAACTCTTCTCGTTCTTTTTTTATCGATTAAAAACGAAATCGATTTTCAGTTTTAAAATTATATCTTCTACATCTTTATAGTTAGAAACTCCAAATCTTGTATTTAGCTTAATGGGACTTTTATACAATTTTGATTTTTGTTAAATTTTGGATGCCACGCCCCCTTCGCCCAAATTTTCAAAACACTTATTTCAAATACTAGAGACTTGTGCTTTTGCACATACACGCATATGAATGATATAATTACGCTGCGCAAGTTTGATTAAGAAATTCGATCTACAAAAAAAGTTATTAAGCCTTTAGTTTCCCATAACACGCACATATTGGCGCAGCGAAGTCGCTGAGTAAACTGCGCAGTTAGCAGAGCGTATGCGTGTGCGTGTGTATGTATGCGTTGCTTGCAATATACATACATATGTATGTACACAAGTACATACTGTATATATTTACATATATATAAAATAAGAGTAACATTGATATAACTTAAATAAAGTCAATATAATATACATATGTACATACATACATATGAATAGATGAAATGCATTATGTTATTAAACGAAACGTTTACCAAACGTTTACGTACATACACACGCGCGTGGCAACAGCAGCAGAAGCTCTAGAAAATTCGAAGAATTCATAACAACAACAACAAAGACAAATTGGGGATGAATTTTAAGCAGAAGTTCAGCAGCTCAGTAGCAGCAGCTCAGTAGCTCAATAACTGTACTTAGGAATTCGCTATCTCACTCTTATGTATTGCAACGGCTGTGTTGATAGAAGCGATGATCGTTGACATAAAGTCTCGGGTTCGATTCTCTAAGCTGACGTCAAAAATTTTTTTATGCAAGTTACTTAATCTTTTTTTTTTTTTAATTTTTTAATTTAATTTAAAATTATTTATAAACTTTGAAGTGCATTTAAAGCCGCCGATAGGCGGGGTTCAGGGTATTTCCTAGTCGGGCACCTCCGACTAGAGTTTCCTTACTTGTTCTTTTTCTTTCATCTTTCTTTCTGCTTCTCATTATTATTCTTCTTATTTTTCTTCTTCGTCTTTTTTTCTTCCTGTTCTTCTTTTTCTTCTTTTTGGTTTTCTGCTTCCTATTCTGGTTCCTCTTCTCCTTCGTCGCATTTATCTTCTTCTTCTTCCTCTTATTCTTCTTATTCCTTTTCTTCATATTCCTCATCCTTTTCCTCTTCCTCTTCCTCTTCTTTTTCTTTCTCATCTTCCTCTTCTTCTTCCTCAGCTTCTTCGTCTTCTTATATCTCGTCTTCTTTTATTTCTTCGTCTTCATCTTCTTTTTCTTCATCTTCATCTCTTTTTTCTTCCTCATCTTCTTTCTCTTCTTATTTCTCCTCTTCTTTTTTTCGTCTTCATCTTCTTTTCCTTCTTCTCTTTCTTCGTCTTCACCTTCTTTTTCTTCGTCTTCTTTTTTCTCTTTCTTCTTTTCTCTCTTCTCCTTCCTCTTTTTCTTCTGCTTCTCCTTCTGGCTCTTTTTCTTTCGCTTCTTATTCCTCTTCCTTTTTATCTTCCGTTTCTTCATCTTTTTCCTCTTATTCTTCTTCCGTTTCCTTTTCCTTTTCCAATATATCCTCTTCGTTTTCTTCCGTTTCCTTTTCCTTTTCCACTTCTCTTCTTCTTCTTTTTTTCTCTCTTCTTCTTCTTCATATTCTTTTTCTTCTTCTTCTTTTTCCTTTAATTCACCTTCTCCTTCGTATTCTTCTTCTTCTTCTTCTTCTTCTTCTTTCTGTTTTTCCCTTTTTTTTTCGTCTTCTTCTTCTTCGTCTTCTTTCTCATCTTCTTTCTCTTCTTCTTCTTTCTTGCTTTTTCTCTTGTTCTCTGTCTTCCTTTTCATCTCCTTTGCTTCTTATTCATCTTTTTTTCCATTTTCTCCTTCTTAAAATTTTTTTCATCTTCTACTTCCCTTTCTTCAGCTTCTTCTTTGTCCCCTCATTCTTCTTCTTCTTTCTTCTCTTCCTCTTCTTCTTCTTCTTTCACATCTTGTTCTTCACTTTCTTTTCGTTATTCTTCCTTCTCGTTCTCTTCTTCTTCTCCTACTTCCATTTGTTCATCTTCTTCTTTTTCCTCCTCTTCCTCTTCTTCTTCTTCCTTATCTTTTTTCTTTTCTTATTTCTCTTCTTCTTCTTGTTCTTCTTCTTCTTCTGCTTCTTTTATCTCTTCTTCTTCCTTTTTTTCTTCTTTCTTTTTTTCTTCTTCATCATCTTTTTATTACTATTATTCTTCTTCTTCCTTTTCTTCATATTCGTCTTCCTCTTCTTCTACTTTCTGCTCTTCCTCTTCTTCTTTGTCATCTTCTTTCTCTTCTTCTTTCTCCTCTTCTTTTTTCTTCGTCTTCATCTTTTTCTTCTTCTTTTTCTTCGTCTTCATCTTCTTTTTCTTCATCTTCATCTCCTTTTTCTTCCTCATCTTCTTTCTCTTCTTATTTCTCCAATTCTTTTTTTTCTTCGTCTTCATCTTCTTCTTACTCCTCTTCTTCTTCTTCTCCTTCCTCTTCTTTTTGTTCTTCCTCTTCTTCTTCTTCTCCCTCTCCTACATATCCTCTTCCTCTTCCTCTTCCTCTTCCTCTTCCTCTTCCTCTTCCTCTTCCTCTTCTTCTTCTTCTTCTGTTTTTCTCTTCTTCATCTCCTTCGTCTTTTTCTTCTTCTGCTTCTTCCCGTTCTTCCTCTTTCTCCCTTCCTTTTTTCGTCTTCTTCTTCTTCGTCTTTCTCTTCTTCTTTCTTTTCTTCTTTGTCTTCTTTTTCTTCCTCCTCTTCCTCTTCTTCTTTTTCCTCTTCTTCTTCTTTCTCTTTTTCTTCTTTCATCTCTTGTTCTTTCTCTTTCACATCTTATTATCTTTTTTTCTTCTTCTTGTTCTCTCTTCTCTTCATATTTCTCCTCCTCTTCTTCTTCATCTTTTTTTCTGCTTCTTTTACTTTTTCATCTTCTTTTTCTCTTCCTCACCTTTCGTTTTTTCTTTCTCTTCATTTTTTTCATCTCCTTTTTGTTCTTCCTCTTCTTCTTCTTCTGCCTCTCCTACATATTCCTTCCTCTCCTATTCTTCTTCTCCTTCCTCTACTTTTTGTTCTTCCTCTTCTTCTTCTTCTCCCTCTCCTACATATTCCTCTTCCTCTTCCTCTTGCTCTTCATCTTCTTCTTCTTTTTCTTCTTCTTATTCCCCCTCTTCCTTTTCTTCTTCTTCCTCATCTTATTTCTTTTCTTATTTCTCTTCTTCTTCTTTTTCTTCGCCTTTATCTAATATTTCTTTGTCTTTATCTTCTTTTTCTCCTTCGTCTTCTTCGGCATATTTTTCTTCTTCTTTCTTTTTTCTTCTTCATCATCATCTTCTTCTTATTATTATTATTCTTTTTCATTTTCTTCATATTCCTCTTCCTCTTCTTCTTCTTTCTCCTCTTCTTCTTCTTCTTCCTCATCTTCTTTCTCTTCTTCTTTCTCCTCTTCTTTTTTTCTTCGTCTTCATCTTTTTCGTCTTCTTCTTATTATTATTCTTCATATTTTCTTCTACCTTTTTTTCTTTTTGTTCTTTTGCTTCTTCTTCTTATTCTTTCTTTAATTCATCTTTTCCTTAGTTTTCTTCTTCTCCCTCTTTCTCCCTTCCTCTTTTTCGTCCTCTTCTTCTTCTTCTTCCTCATCTTTTTCCTCTTCTTATTTCTCCCCTTCTTTTTTTCTCTGCCTTCGCCTTCTTTTTCATCTTCATTTTCTTCGTCTTCATCTTCTTTTTCTTCTTCTTTTTCTTCGTCTTCGTTTTTCTTTTTCTTCTCCCTCTTTCTTCTTCCTTTTTCTCCCTTGTCTTCTTCTTGTTCTTCCTCTTTTCCTCTTCTTTTTTTCGTCTTCTTATTCTTCGTCTTCTTTCTCTTCTTCTTCTTTCTGGCACTTTCTCTTGCTCCTTCTCTTCTTTTTCATCTCTTTTGCTTCTTCATCTTTTTTTCCTTTTCTCCTTCTTCATATGTTTTTTCTTCTTTTTCTTGTTCCTTATCATCATCTTCTTCTTTGTCATCTTCTTCTTCTTCTTCAACTTTCTCATCTTCACTTTCTTTTGCATCTTCTTCCTTCTATTCTTCATATTCCTCTTCCTCTTCTTCTTCTTTCTCTTCTTCTTCTTCTCCTTCTTAATATTCTTTTTCTTCTTCTTCTTCTTTGTCCTCTTCTTCTTCTTCTTATTTCTTCTCTTTTTGTTCTTCCCCTTCTTCATCTTTTTATTCTTCTTCTTTCTCATGTCCTTTCTCTTTTTCTTTCTCTTTTTCTTCTTTCATCTCTTGTGCTTTCTCTTTCTCTTCGTTCTCATATTTTTTTTCTTCTTTCTCTTCTTTTTTCTTCACTTTCTTTTGGTTCTTCTTCCTTCTCGTTCTCTTCTTCTTCTTCGTCATCCATTTCTTCATCTTCTTCTTTGTCCTCTTCTTCTTCTTCTTATTTCTTCTCTTTTTGCACTGCCTCTTCTTCAAATTTTTTATTCCTCTTCTTCTTTCTCTTTTTTTCTTTTTCTTCCTCCTCTCCCTCTTTTTCTTTTTTCTCATCTTCTTTCTCTTCTTCTCTTTCTTTTTCTTCTTTCATCTCTTGTTCTTTCTCTTTCTCATCTTTTTTTTCTTCTTATTTTTCTTTCTTCTCTTCATCTTTTTCTCCTTTTTCTACTTCTTCATCTTCTTTTTTCTCTTCCTCATCTTTCGTTTCTTCTTTCTCTTCTTCTTCTTCGCCTTCTTTTTGGTTCTTCCTCTTCTTCTTCTCCCACTTCTACATATTCCACTTCTTCTTCCTCTTGCTCTTCCTCTTCTTCTTCTTCTTCCTGCTCTTCCCCTTTTTTTCTTCCTCATCTTATTGCTTTTCTTATTTCTCTTCTTTTTCTTCCTCATCTAATTTCTTTTCTTATTTCTCTTCTTTTTTCTTCGTCTTCATCTTCTTTTTCTTCTTCTTTTATCTCTTTTTTATCTTTTTTCGTTTCTTCTTCTTTTTTCTCTTTTTCTTCTTCATCATATATTTCTTCTTATTATTATTCTTTTCATTTTTCTACTCGTCTTTTTTTCTTCTTCTTCGTCTTCTTTTTCTTCTTTTTTTATCTCTTCTTCTTCTTCTTCTTCCTCTTCCTCTTTTTTTCTTCCTCATCTTATTTCTTTTCTTATTTCTCTTCGTCTTCTTTTTCGTCGTCTTCGTCTCCTTTTTCTTCTTCTTCGA
>JAWNOX010000168.1:0-16986 GCA_035045555.1 Drosophila fulvimacula | reverse complement strand
ATCTAATGCACATTAAATGTGCTGGCATCTCGGGGCGTGACTGTGATAGAGTCATGGCTGCTCCCAAAAGTGGGTGTGGTGGATTACGCTGGTCTTGCCTGGATTGTTTGGAAAAACAATTAAGTTTTTCCAAGATGTATAATTCTGTGCGGGTTCAGTATTCAAATCTGAGCAAATTTTCAAAACAGCTAGAAGAGGAACTAAAAGCTGGAGAAGAAATATTGTATCAGTATAAGTTTGATTCTCCGCTGAATACAGTGATTACTCCATCACTGCTAGTTCCTCCCTCCATTCAATTATCATCTCCTACCTTATCAACCCCTTGTCAAGAATTATCAATTCCAATACCTGATGATTCTGTTGAAATATCTGGGTCTAGTGTCAGCACAGACATTCAAAAGGCCACTAATAATAAAGGTAAAGTTTCTCCGAGTGTTGCTCAATCTAAAAACAACATTCAGACACCGTCTCCTACACCGTCTCCTACACCGTCTCCTACTCTTATATTACCCTATTTATCTGTTGTGTCTCCTCGAAAGCAAGTTTTCTTATCTAGGCTTTTATCAGATACGACATGTGAGGCTGTGTCTGCTTTTATTGAAAGTAAAATTTCATCTAAAGTATTTATATCGAAGTTTAATTTTGCGACTCCTCGTGAAATTGCTTCATTTAAATCAATGTCCCAATTGAATCTTTCGATACAATATGTGATCCAAACTTTTGGCCACCTCATGTTGTTGTACATGAATTCAAACCTAAGATTCGGAATAGAATTTCTCCAGTGTCTTTAAATCCCGTTTCGGTACAACCTTCATCTGAGGCTGTTTCAAAAAACTAAGTTTCTTTCCATCTTTTCCGCAGCTATCGTTTATTTATCAAAATGTTTGAGGCCTTAATTCTAAATTAAAAAATCTATTTCTGCATAGCTGTAGTGTCAAATCTGAACTTATAGCCCTCACTGAAACGTGGTTAAGCCAAAATGTTTATAATAGTGAGGTTTTTCAAATAATTCCACTATTTATAGACTTGATCGCGCGTCTCGTAGAGGGGGTGGTGTTTTAATAGCTGTTAAACCACATTTCCTCTCTGAATCTTTTACATTCTCATCAATTCACAATGTTGAAATTATTGGAGTTAAAATAACTTTTCAGTCTTGTTCCCTATACGTTACTTGTTCATATATCCCTCCCTCTTCCGATTTACAAGCTTATAGTCATCATATATCTTGTATTAAAGAAATGTATGAATATGTTGAAGATAATGACTTATTTCTTGTGTTGGGTGACTTTAATATACCTAACACTTCTTGGGGCTCATTTCCTAATTCGAATTATCTTATTCCAACAATTGATCATTATTTTTTTGATGAATTGTTTAATCTTTCTATGTATCAGATGAACTCAATTTCTAATCATTTAAATAGTTCTCTTGATCTTGTTTTTACTAATGATGACGCGAGCATTAATGTTTTAAGATGATCCCCCTTTTGTATACCTGAGGATTTATATCATCCAACATTAGAGGTTTTAATACCTATTTACTGTCCACCAATTCTTACGCCCTCGTCATCTAAAAAGCGGCGTTGTTTTAATAAATGTAATTTTGTTTTGCTTAATGATCTCATTAATGCAACAGATTGGGCTCCTTTATATGAGGCAGTTGATGTAAACTTAGCAGTTTCAACATTCTACAATACTTTAAATGCTATTCTAGACAAGTGTGTTCCTAAGTGTCTTCCCAAATCTCTTTCTAATAAACCTCCCTGGTTCACTTCGACTCTTTCAACTCTAAAAAATTTTAAATCTAAATGTTTTAAAAAGTTCAAAAAGTCGGGTTCGATCGTTGATTGGTCTAAATACTCCTTAGCTAAGGCCAATTTCAATATTTTAAACTCTCGTTGTTATGAGAATTACCTTATACGCTGTAAAAGGCAGTTTGCTCGTGATCCCAAAAGATTTTATTCATTTGTAAATTTGAAGCGTAAATCTTCTGGGTTTCCATCCTCGTTTTTTCTAGGTTGTGACAGTACTTGCAATGATCAAGATACCTCAGATCTATTTGCAAAGTTCTTCCAATCCACTTATTCAACTGCCATTTCTGAAACCAATTCTTTTCCAATTTTAAATTCTTAAATTAATGGAAATGCTATTATGGTTTCTAATATTTCTCCTGTCTCTCTTTTATCCACTATGCGTACGTTGAAATCGTCGTTCTCTCCGGGGGTGGATGGTATTCCTAGTTGTGTGATTAAAGAATGCAGTGCTTCTTTGTGGTCACCTTTATTAAAACTGTTTAATTTGTCTCTTGATACCTCGGTATTTCCTTCAATTTGGAAAGAATCATTTATTATTCCTCTGTATAAAAAAGGAGGAAGATCTGATATTTCAAATTACAGAGGCATTGCCAAGCTTTCTGCTATTCCGAAGTTATTTGAAAAAATTATAACTTCTAATTTACAGCACTTTTGTAAATCCATTATTTCACCATCGCAGTTTTGTTCAGAATCGATCAACCTCTACGAACTTATTAGAATTTTCATCCCTAGTCAATGAAAGCTTTTTAAAGAAAATGCAAACAGATGTTATATACACTGATTTCAGTAAGGCATTTGACTCTGTTCAGCATGACATCTTGCTTCAAAAGCTTGACCATTTGGGATTTTCTCCTAAACTTCTATTTTGGATTGCTTCCTATTTAAAGGGTAGAACCCAAAGAGTTCTGTTGAGAACATCTATTTCGAAGGTCATATTTGTCTCTTCGGGTGTTCCTCAGGGTAGTCACTTGGGCCCTCTACTTTTCTCCCTATTTATAAATGACCTTCCCAGCTGTATTTCTTACTCTAGGATATTTATGTATGCAGATGATGTAAAACTCTGTCTCTCATACAAGAACTCAATAGATCATCTACGCCTACAGGATGATCTAATATCCTTTCAAAATTGGTGTAAAGCTAATCAGTTGCATCTAAATTGTTCTAAGTGTATGACAATGACTTTCTGTCGTACCACTCCATTTTTTGCTGATTACACAATCAACAATGTGTCCTTGCAACGTATTTCTACAATCAAAGATCTCGGTGTGCTCTTTGACTGTAAACTTAGATTCAATACCCATATTCTAACCATCGTTAATGAAGCCAAAAGTGTACTTGGTTTTATTAAACGATGGTCTAAAGAGTTTAATGATCCGTTTGTCACTAAACTTATTTTTGTCTCGCTGGTACGCCCTATTTTAGAATATTGTTCTATTATATGGTCGCCACAGCAGAAATTGTATCAGGACCGTATTGAATCGGTTCAGAAGCAATTTCTTCTTTTTGCCTTGCGCAATCTAAACTGGGATGGTAACCTTCGTCTACCGTCTTATCGTAGTAGGCTTCTTCTTTTGGATCTTCCATCGTTAATCAATCGTAGAATAGTCTTGGGTATTACTTTTCTACATAAGTTGATTAACGGTAGTATTGATTCGCCTTCTCTTCTATTTCAAGTCAACTTCCTAGTTCCTTCACGTGCTTCTCGTCACTTCTGTCCTCTTTATTTACCTATATGTAACTGTAACTATTCCTTGTACAGTGCGTTTCGTGTTCTATGTACTAAGTACAATACTTATTTTCATGTATTTAGTTCTGAACTCTCTCTTTCCTTAATAAAAGCTTCTCTTCTTCTTAGCATATTTCAGAGAAATCACACAAACACCACAGTTGTGAGAATGCACCTATGCAATTCTCCTTACTTGTGTAGTGATTTCTCTTATCGTATTTTACTTTTTAAGATTTTTATTTTTTCTTATATTTTTATAACCTTTTTTAACTTCTTCTATCTTGCTTAGTTTCAATGATATCACTAACCATATCTGGCTGTGATTTGGGGCATAGCTCGTTGGTCCGGCAAATAAAACACCCCCATCGGGTTGGTGATATCATTGCTATATATTGTTAATATTAGGCTTTTTCTTTTTCCTGTTTCTGTTTATAATTTTAATTTTGTAATTTTATAATTTGACTCACGAATGTTGTCAATTTCTTTTATATAAATAAAATAAAATAAAAAATAAAAGATGCAAAAGAAAGTGAGGAAGAAAAAGCTGAAGAAGAAAAAGAAAAGAAAGAAAAGGGAAATAAGAAGAGAAAGAAGATGAGGAAAAAGAAGATTGAGAAGAAGAAGAAGAAGAACAAGAAGATGAAGACGAAGAAAAAAAAGAGAGGAGAAATAAGAAGAGAAAGAAGATGAGGAAGAAGAAGAAGAGGAGGAAGAAGAAGAAGAAGAGGAAGAAGAAGAGGAACAGGAAGAGAAAAAAGAAGAAGAAGAAGAAAAAGATCAGAAAGAAGAGAAAGACAAAGAACAAGAGATGAATGCAGAAAAATAGAAAGAATATGAGAAAGAAGAAAAGAAAGAAGAAGAAGGAGACAAAGAAGAAGAAGAAAATAATAAAAGGAAGATGAGGAAGAGAAAAGAAGATGAAGAAGTAGAAGAAGCAGAAAAAGAAGATGAAGGAATAAAGGAGGAGAAAGATGAAGAGAAGAAAGAACAATAAGAAGAAATGAAGATAAAAAGAAAAGAAAGAACAAGAGATGAAAAAAGAAAAACAGAAAGAAGAAGAAAAAGAAGATGAGAAAGAAGAAGAAGAAGATGGATAAAAAGATGTAGAAGAGGAAGAGCAAAAAGAGAAGGAAAAAGAAGAAGTGGACAAAGAAGAAGATGAAGAAAAGGCAGAAGAAGAAAGAGAGTATGAAGAAGGAAAAGAAGAAGAAGAAGCAAAAGAAAGTGAAGCAAAAGAAGAAAAAGAAGAGGAAGAGGGAGAGAAGAAAGAAGAAGAAGAAGAAAAAAAGATGAGAAAGAAGAGAAAAAGAAAAAACAAGAGATGAAAGCAGAAAAATAGAAAGAATAAGAGAAAGAAGAAAAGAAAGAAGAAGAAGGAGACAAAGAAGAAGAAGAAAACAAGAAGAAGAAAATAAGAAAAGGAAGATGAGGAAGAAAAAAAGAAGATGAAGAAATAGATGAAGGAAAAAAGGAGGAGAAAGATGAAGAAAAGAAAGAACAAGAAGAATAAATGAAGATAAAAACGAAAGAAAGAACAAGAGATGAAAAAAGAAAAGGAGAAAGAAGAAGAGAAAGAAGATGAAAAAGAAGAAGAAGAAGAGGAATAAAAACCTGAAGAAGAGGAGAAGAAGAAAGAAAGAAAAGAAAGAACAAGAGATGAAAGAAGAAAAACAGAAAGAAGAAGAGAAAGAAGATTAGAAAGAAGAAGAAGAAGAGGAATAAAAAGATGAAGAAGAGGAAGAGCCAAAAGAGAAGGAAAAAGAAGAAGAAGAAGAGGACAAAGAAGATGAAGAAAAGGCAGAAGAAGAAAAAGAATATGAAGAAGGAAAAGAAGAAAAAGAAGCAAATGAGAAGGAAGTAGATGGAAAAGAAAGTTAATATGAGAAAGTGAAGAAGTGAGAAGGAGAAGAAGAGGAAGACGAAGAGAAGAAATAAGAAGAAGAAGAGAACAAAGACGAAGATGAAGAAATGGAAGAAGAAGAAGAAGAAAAAATATATGAAGAAGTTGAAAAAGGAAAAAAGGAGATGAAGAAGAAGCATAAGAGATGTAAAAGAAGAGAAAGAGCAAGTGAAAAAGCAAGAAATAAAAGAATAGGAAGAAGAAGAGGAAGAAGGAGAAGCAGAAGAAGAAGACGAAAAAAAAAAGATGAGGAAGGAGAAGAAGAGGAACAGGAGGAAGAAGAAAAAGAAGAAGAGGAAGAGGAAAGGGAAGGGGAATACGAAGAAAAGGAAGAAGAAGAAGATAAATAAGAAGAAGGAGAAGAGGAACCAGAAGAGGAAGCAGAGGATCAAAAAGAAGAAAAAGAGGAAGAGGCAGAAAAAAAGACGAAGAAGAAAAATAAGAAGAATAATAATAAGAAGAAGATGATGATGAAGAACAAAAATGGAAAGAAGAAGAAAAAAAAAAGAAGAGATTAGAGAAGAAGAAGAAGAAGAACAAGAAGATGAAGACGAAGAAAAAAAAGAGAGGAGAAATAAGAAGAGAAAGAAGATGAGGAAGAAGAAGAAGAGGAGGAAGAAGAAGAAGAAGAGGAAGAGGAACAGGAAGAGAAAAAAGAAGAAGAAGAAGAAAAAGATCAGAAAGAAGAGAAAGACAAAGAACAAGAGATGAATGCAGAAAAATAGAAAGAATATGAGAAAGAAGAAAAGAAAGAAGAAGAAGGAGACAAAGAAGAAGAAGAAAATAATAAAAGGAAGATGAGGAAGAGAAAAGAAGATGAAGAAGTAGAAGAAGCAGAAAAAGAAGATGAAGGAATAAAGGAGGAGAAAGATGAAGAGAAGAAAGAACAATAAGAAGAAATGAAGATAAAAAGAAAAGAAAGAACAAGAGATGAAAAAAGAAAAACAGAAAGAAGAAGAAAAAGAAGATGAGAAAGAAGAAGAAGAAGATGGATAAAAAGATGTAGAAGAGGAAGAGCAAAAAGAGAAGGAAAAAGAAGAAGTGGACAAAGAAGAAGATGAAGAAAAGGCAGAAGAAGAAAGAGAGTATGAAGAAGGAAAAGAAGAAGAAGAAGCAAAAGAAAGTGAAGCAAAAGAAGAAAAAGAAGAGGAAGAGGGAGAGAAGAAAGAAGAAGAAGAAGAAGAAAAAAAGATGAGAAAGAAGAGAAAAAGAAAAAACAAGAGATGAAAGCAGAAAAATAGAAAGAATAAGAGAAAGAAGAAAAGAAAGAAGAAGAAGGAGACAAAGAAGAAGAAGAAAACAAGAAGAAGAAAATAAGAAAAGGAAGATGAGGAAGAAAAAAAGAAGATGAAGAAATAGATGAAGGAAAAAAGGAGGAGAAAGATGAAGAAAAGAAAGAACAAGAAGAATAAATGAAGATAAAAACGAAAGAAAGAACAAGAGATGAAAAAAGAAAAGGAGAAAGAAGAAGAGAAAGAAGATGAAAAAGAAGAAGAAGAAGAGGAATAAAAACCTGAAGAAGAGGAGAAGAAGAAAGAAAGAAAAGAAAGAACAAGAGATGAAAGAAGAAAAACAGAAAGAAGAAGAGAAAGAAGATTAGAAAGAAGAAGAAGAAGAGGAATAAAAAGATGAAGAAGAGGAAGAGCCAAAAGAGAAGGAAAAAGAAGAAGAAGAAGAGGACAAAGAAGATGAAGAAAAGGCAGAAGAAGAAAAAGAATATGAAGAAGGAAAAGAAGAAAAAGAAGCAAATGAGAAGGAAGTAGATGGAAAAGAAAGTTAATATGAGAAAGTGAAGAAGTGAGAAGGAGAAGAAGAGGAAGACGAAGAGAAGAAATAAGAAGAAGAAGAGAACAAAGACGAAGATGAAGAAATGGAAGAAGAAGAAGAAGAAAAAAAATATGAAGAAGTTGAAAAAGGAAAAAAGGAGATGAAGAAGAAGCAAAAGAGATGTAAAAGAAGAGAAAGAGCAAGTGAAAAAGCAAGAAATAAAAGAATAGGAAGAAGAAGAGGAAGAAGGAGAAGCAGAAGAAGAAGACGAAAAGAAAAAAGATGAGGAAGGAGAAGAAGAGGAACAGGAGGAAGAAGAAAAAGAAGAAGAGGAAGAGGAAAGGGAAGCGGAATATGAAGAAAAGGAAGAAGAAGAAGATAAATGCGAAGAAGGAGAAGAGGAACCAGAAGAGGAAGCAGAGGATCAAAAAGAAGAAAAAGAGGAAGAGGCAGAAAAAAAGACGAAGAAGAAAAATAAGAAGAATAATAATAAGAAGAAGATGATGATGAAGAACAAAAATGGAAAGAAGAAGAAAAAAAAAAAGAAGAGATAAGAGAAGAAGAAGAAGAAGAAAAAGAAGATGAAGACGAAGAAAAAAAAAAGATGGGAAATAAGAAAAGAAATAAGATGAGGAAGAAGAAGAAGAGGAACAGGAGAAAGAAGAAGAAGAAGAGAAAGAAGAAACGAAAGATAAGGAAGAGAAAAAGAAGATAAAGAAGTAGAAGAAGCGGAAAAAGAAGATGAAAAAAAAAGGAGGAGAAAGATGAAGAGAAGAAGGAAGAAGAAGAAGAAAAAGATGGAAAAGAAGAGAAAGAGAAAGAACAAGAGATGAAAGAAGAATAAGAGAAAGAATAAGAGAAAGAATATGAGAAAGAAAAAGAAGAAAAAGAGGAACCGGAGGAAGAAGAAGAAGAGAACGAGAGCAAAGAAGATGCAAAAGAAAGTGAAGAAAGTTGAAGAAGAAGAAGAAGAGGAAGAGAAGAAAGACGAATTTAAAGAAAGTGAGGAAAAAGAAGAGAAAGAAAAAGAAGAAGAAGAAGAGGAAAAGAAAAAAACCAAGAAGAAGAAGAGGGCAAAGAAGAAGAAGAAGATAAGGAAGAAAAAGAAAAAGAAGCAAAATATGAAGAAGAAAAATTTAAGGAAGAAGAAGAAAAAGAAGAAAAATATGAAGAAGAAGATAAAGGAGATGAAGAAGAAGCAAAAGAGATGAAAAAGAAGAGAAAGAGCAAGAGAATGAGCAAGAAAGAAGAAGAAGGGGAAGAAGAAGAGAAAGAAGAAGAAGAATACGAAGGAGAAGATGAATTAAAGGAAGAATAAGAAGAAGAAGAAGAGAAAAAAGAAGAAGAAAATAAAGGTGAAGACGAAGCAAAAAAAAATAAAGACGAAGAAAAAGAAGAAGAAGAGAATTAAGAAAAGAAATAAGATGAGGAAGAAGAAGAGGCAGAGGAAAAGGAAGAGGATTATGAAGAAAAGGAAGAAGAAGAAGAAGAGAAAGAAGAAGAATATAAATGCGAAGAAGGAGAAGAGGAACCAGAAGAGGAAGCAGAAAAACAAAAAGAAGAAAAGGAAAAAAAAAATAATAGTAATAAATAAAATAATAAGAAGAAGAAGATGATGAAGAAGAAAAAGAGGAAGAAGAAGAAAAAAGAAAAGAAAGAAGAAGAGATAAAAGATTAAGAAGAAAAAAAGAAGATGAAGACGAAGAAAAAGAAGAAGAAGAGAAATAAGAAAAGAAATAAGATGAGGAAGAAGAAGAAGAGGAATAGGAGGAAGAAGAAAAAGAAGAAGCGGAAGCGCCAGATGCAGAGGAAGAGGAATATGTAGAAGAGGGAGAAGAAGAAGAAGAGCAAGAACGAAAAAAAGACGAAGAAGGAGACGATAAAGAAGAAACGAAAGATGAGGAAGAGAAAAAGCAGATGAAGAAGTAGAAGAAGATGAAGCAAAAGAGGAGGAGAAGGATGAAGAAAAGAAGATCAAGAAGTATACACGATAAAAAGAAAAGAAAGAGAAAGAACAAGAGATGAAAGAAGAAAAAGAGAAAGAAGAAGACGAAGGAGAAGTGAATCAAGGAAGAAGAAAAAAAGATGAAGAAGAAGAAGAGAAAAAGGAAGAAGAAGATGATATAGGGGAAAAGGAAAATGAAGAAGAATAAAGAGAATAAGAGGAAAGAAATGAAGAAACGGAAGATGAAAAGGAAGAGGAATAAGAAGCGAAAGAAGAAGAGAGAGCAAAAGAAAAAGAATACGAAGAAAAAGAAGAAGAAAAAGAACATGAAGACGAAGAAAAAAGAAGAGGAGAAATAAGAAGAGAAAGAAGATGAGGAAGCAGAAGAGTAAAAAGAAGAAAAGAAGTGGAGAAAGAAAAAAGACGAAATAGGAAAATAAGAAAAATAATAAGAAGCGATAAAAGAAGAAGAAAAAAATAGATGAAGACGAAAAAAAATAAGAGAAATAAGAAAAGAAATAAGATGAGGAAGAAAAAGAAGAGGAAGAGGAGGAAGAAGAAGAAGAAAAGGAAAATTAAGAGCAAGAGGAAGAGGAAGAGGAAGAGGAATATGTAGAAGAGGGATGAGAAGAAGAAGAGAAAGAAGAAAAGAAAAATGAGGAAGAGAAATAGAAGATGAAGAAGTAGAAGAAGCAGAAAAAGAAGATGTAGAAAAAAAGGAGGAGAAAGATGAAGAGAAGAATGAAGAAGAAGAGGAAAAAAGATGAGAAAGAAGAGAAAGAGAAAGAACAAGAGATGAAAAAAGAAAAAGGGAAAGAATAAGAGAAAGAGGAAGAGAAAAAAGAAGGAGGCGAAGAAGAAGGAGAAGACAAAGAAGAATAAGAAAAGAAGAAAAGGAAGATGAGAAAGAGAAAACGAAAATGAAGAAGTAGAAAAAGCAAAACAAGACGATGGAGAAAAAATGGAGGAGAAAGATGAAAAGAAAAAAGAAGATGAATAAGAAAAAAAGATAAAAAGAAGAGAAAGAGAAAAAGAAAGAACAAGAAATGAAAAAAGAAAAAGAAAAAGAATAAGAGAAAGAAGATGAGAAAGAAGAAGAAGAGGAAGAGGAGGAGAAAGAAGAAGAGAACGACAAGGAAGAAGAACGAAAAAAAAGTGAAGAAAAAGAGGAGAAAGCAGAAGACGAAGAAGAAGAAGAGAAAGAGAAGAAATAAGAAGAAGAAGAAGAGGACAAAGAATAAGATGAAGAAAAGGAAGAAGAAGAAAAAGAATATGAAGAAGAAGAAGAAGGCAAAGAGAAGGAAGAAGATGCTAAAGAAAGTGAAGAAGAAAAAGTTGAAGAAGAAGAGAAAGAAAAGGGAAATAAGATGAGAAAGAAGATGAGGAAGAGGAAGAGAGAGAAGAAGAAGAAAAAAGAAGACGAAGACGAAGAAAAAGAAGAAGAAAAAGAAGATGAAGACGAAGAAAAAATAAGAGGAGAAATAAAAAGAGAAAAAAGATGAGGAAGAAGAAGAAGAGGAGGAGGAAGAAGAAGAGGAAGAGGAAGAGGAATATGAAGGAAAGGAAGAAGAAGAGAAAAAAGAAGAAAATAAATGAGAATAGGAGAAGAGGAACCAGAAGAGCAAGCAGAAGAACAGAAAGAAGCAAAAGAAGAAGAGGAAGAAAAAAAGACTAAGTAGAAAAATAAGAAGAATAACAAGAAGAAAAAGAGTAAAAAGAAGAAAAAACGAAAAAGAAGAAGAAGAGATAAAAGAAGAAGAAAAAAAAAGATGAAGACGAAGAAAAAGAAGAGATATAAGAAAAGAAATAAGATTAGGAAGAAAAAGAAGAGGAAGAGGAGGAAGAAGAAGAAGGAGCAGAGGAAGAGCAAGAGCAAGAGGAAGAGGAAGAGTAATATGTGGAAGAGGGAGAAGAAAAAACGAAAGATGAGGAAGAGAAAAAAAGAAGAAGAAGAAGTAGAAGAAGCAGAAAAAGAAGGTGTAGAAAAAAAAGAGGAGAAGCATGAAGTGACGAAAAAAGAAGAGAAAGAAAAAAGATTAGAGAGAATAGAAAGAGAAAGAATAAGAGATGAAAGAAGACAAAGAGAAAGAATAAGAGAAAGAAGAAGAGAAAGAAGAAGAATAAGAAGAGGAAGAGGAAGAAGAAGAAGAAGAAGAAGAGAACGAGAAGGAAGAAGAACGAAAAGAAAGTGAAGAAGAAGAAGAAGAAGAAATAAGAAGAAGAAGAGGACAAAGAAGAAGATGAAGAAATGGAAGAAGAAGAGAACGAAAAGAAAGTGAATAATAAGAAGAGAAAGAAGAAGAAGAAGAGGGAGAAGAGAAGAAAAAAGATGACGAAGAAGAGGAAAAAGAAGAAGATGAAGAAAAGAAAAGAAGAAGAAACAAAATATGAAGAAGGAGAAAGAGAAAAAAAGAAGATGAAGAAGAAACAAAAGATGAGAAAGAGCAAGAAAGAAAAAGAAGAGAAAGAATATGAGAAAAAAGAAGAGAAAGATGAAGAAGAAGACAAAAAGAGGAAGAGAAAAAGGGGAAGAAAAAGAAGATAAAGAAGACGCAGAAAGAAATTAACTAAAGGAAGAAGAAGAAGAATATGAAGAAGAAGAAGAGAAAAAAGAAGAAGATGATATAGGGGAAAAGGAAAAGGAAGAAGAATAAGGAGAATAAGAGGAATAAGATGAAGAAACGGAAGATAAAAAGGAAGAGGAATAAGAAGCGAAAGAAGAAAAGGAAGAAGAAGAAGCAGAAGAAGAAGACGAAGAAGAAGAGGAAGAAAAAGACAGAGAAGAAGAAGACGAAAATGAAGACGAAAAAAAAGAAGAAAAAAAGAAGATGAAGACGAAGAAAAAAAGAAGAGGAGAAATAAAAAGAGAAAGAAGAAGTAGGAGAAGAAGAAGACGAAGAAGAAGAGGAAGAAGAAGAGAGAGAAGAAGAAGAAGAAAAAAGACGAGGACGAAGAAAAAGAAGATGAAGACGAAAAAAAGAAAAGAAGAGGAGAAATAAGAAGAGGAAGGAGATAAGGAAGAAGAAGATGAAGAGAAAGAAGAAGAAGATAAATGCAAAGAAGAAGAAGAGGAGCTAGAAGAGCAAGCAGAAGAACGAAAAGAAGAAAAAGCAGAAGAGAAAGAAAAGAGGACGAAGTAGAAAAATACGAATAATAACAAGAAAAAAAAGAGAAAAAAGAAGAAGAAATAAAAAATAAAAGAGAAAAAAGAGAATAAAGGAGAAAAATCGAAAAAGACGAGGAAAGATAAAAGAAGAAGAAGAAGAAGGGAAAGAAGAAGAGGAATAAAAAGATGAAGAAGAGGAAGAACGAAAAGAGAAGAAATAAGAAGAAGAAGAAAGAGGACAAGGAAGAAGATGAAAAAAAAGGAAGAAGAATAAAACGAATATGAAGAATGAGATGAAGCAGAAGAAGCCAAAGAGAAGGAAGAAGATGCAAAAGAAAGTGAAGATGAGAAAGTTGAAGAAGAAGATGAGGAAGAGAGGAAAGAAGAAGAAGAAGAGGACAAAGAAGAAGATGAAGAAAAGGAAAAAGAACAAGAAAAAAATATGAAGAAGGAGAAAAAGAAAAAAAAAGAACATGAAGAAGAAGCAAAGGAGATGAAAAAGAAGAGAAAGAGCAAGAAAGAAGAAAAAGAGAAAGAAGACGAAAAAGAAGAAGACGAAAAAAAGAAAGGGAGAAAGAGGAAGAACAAAAAGAAGAAGAAGACGAAGGGGAAGATGAATTAAAGGAAGAAGAAGAAAAAAAAGAAGATGAAGAAGAGGAGGATATAGGGGAAAAGGAGTAGCAGGAAGAATAAGGAGAATAAGAGGAAAAATATAAAGAAACGGAAGATGAAAATAAAGAGGAATAAGAAGTGAAAGAAGAAAAGGAAGCAGGAGAAGCAGAAGAAGAAGACGAAGAAGAAGAGAGAGAAGAAGAAGAAGAAAAAAATACGAAGACGAAGAAACAGAAAAAGAAGATGGAAATGTAGAAAAAAAAAAAAAAAAGATGAATACGCAGAAGATGAGTAAGAAAAAGAAGAGGAAAATGAAGAGGAATATGAAGAAAATGGAAGAAGAAGGAGAAGAGAGAGGAGAAGAAGATAAATGCGAAGAAGGAGAAGAGGAACCAGAAGAGGAAGCAGAAGAACAAAGAGAAGAAGAGGAAGAAAAAAAGACGAAAAATAATAATAAGAAGACGAAGATGATGAAGAAGATAAAGAGAAAGAAGAAGAAAAAAATAAAAAGAAGAGGGAGTGATAAAAGAAGGAAATGAAGAAGAAAAGGAAGGTGAAGAGGAAGACAAAGAAGATGAAGACGAAGAAAATGAAGAAGAAGAGACATAAGATGAGGAAGAGGAAGGGGAGAAAAAAGAAGAAGAAGAACAGGACAAAGCAGATTATAAAGAAAAGGAAGAAGAAGAAAATAAATGTGAAGAAGGAGAAGAAGAAGAAGAAGCGAAAGCGAAGGAAGAAGATGCAAAAGAAAGTGAAGATGAGAAAGTTGAAGAAGAAGAAGAAGAAGAGAAGAAAGAAGAAGAAGAAGAAGAGGACAAAGAAGAAGATGAAGAAATAGATGAAAAAAAGAAGAAGAAGAGAACAAGAAGGAAGTGAAGAAAAGGAAGCAGAAGAAGAAGAAAAAAAATATGAAGAAGGAGAAAAAGAAAGAAAAGAAGATGAAGAAAAAGCAAAAGAGATGAAATAGAAGAGAAAGAGCAAGAAAGAAGAAGAAGAAAAAGAAGAAGAGAAAGAAGACGAAGAAGAAGAAGACGAAAAAAGGAAGGGAGAAAGAGGAAGAACAAAAAGAAGAAGAAGAAGAAGACGAAGGAGAAGATGAATTGAAGGAAGAAGAAGAAGAAAAAAAGGAAGATGAAGAAGAAGAAGAGAAAAAAGAAGATGAAGAAGAAGAGGATATAGGGGAAAAGGAAAAGAAAGAAAAATAAGGAGAATAAGAGGGAAAAGATGAAGAAACGGAAGATAAAAAGGAAGAGGAATAAGAAGCGACAGAAAAAAAGGAAGAAGGAGAAGCAAAAGAAGAAGACGAAGAAGAAGAGGAGGAAAAAGAGAGAGAAGAGGAAGAGGAAAAGGAAGAGGAATATGAAGAAAAGGAAGAAGAAGGAGAAGAGAAAGAAGAAGAAGATAAATGCTAAGAAGGAGAAGAGGAAGCAGAAGAACAAAAAGAAGAAAAAGAAGAAGAGGAAGAAAAAAAGACGAAGAAGAAAAATAAGAAGAATAATAAGAGGACAAAGAAGAAGATGAAGAACAGGAAGAGGAAGAAAAAGAATATGAAGAAGGAGAAGAAGAAGAAGAAGCGAAAGAGAAAGAAGAAGATGCAAAAGAAAATGAAGATGAGAAAGTTGAAGAAGAAGAAGGAGAGGAAGAGAAAAAAGAAGAAGAAGATGATGAGGACAAAGAAGAAGATACAGAAATAGAAGAAGAAAAGGAAGAAGAAGAGAACAAGAAGGAAATATGAAGAAGGAGAAAAAGGAAACAGAGAAGATGAAGAAGAAGCAAAAGAAATGAAAAAGAGGAGAAAGAGCAAGAAAAAGAGCAAGATAGAAGAAGAAGAGAAAGAAGAAAAAAAAAAAAAAAAAAAAAAAAAAAAAAAAAAAAAAAAAAAAAAAAAAAAAAAAAAGAAAAAAAAAAAAAAAAAAAAAAAAAAAAAAAAAAAAAAAAAAAAAAAAAAAAAAAAAAAAAAAAAAAAAAAAAAAAAAAAAAAAAAAAAAGGAAAGAAGAACAAGTAAGGAAACTCTAGTCGGAGGTGCCCGACTAGGAAATACCCTGAACCCCGCCTATCGGCGGCTTTAAATGCACTTCAAAGTTTATATATAATTTTAAATTAAATTAAAAAATTAAAAAAAAAAAAAGATTAAGTAACTTGCATAAAAAAACGTTTTGACGTCAGCTTAGAGAATCGAACCCGAGACTTTAAGTCGGCGATCATCGCTTCTATCAACACAGCCGTTGCAATACATAAGAGTGAGATAGCGAATTCCTAAGTACAGTTATTGAGCTACTGAGCTGCTGCTACTGAGCTGCTGAACTTCTGCTTAAAATTCATCCCCAATTTGTCTTTGTTGTTGTTGTTATGAATTCTTCGAATTTTCTAGAGCTTCTGCTGCTGTTGCCATGGGCGTGTGTACGTAAACGTTTGGTAAACGTTTCGTTTAATAACATAATGCATTTCATCTATTCATATGTATATTATATTGACTTTATTTAAGTTATATCAATGTTACTCTTATTTTATATATATGTAAATATATACAGTATGTACATGTGTACATACATATGTATGTATATTGCAAGCAACGCACATACACACGCACACGCATACGCTCTGCTAACTGCGCAGTTTACTCAGCGACTTCGCTGCGCCAATATGTGCGTGTTATGGAAAATTAAATGTTTAATAACTTTTTTGTAGATCGACTTTCTTAATCAAACTTGCGCAGCATAATTATATCATTCATATGTGTGCATGTGCAAAAGCACAAGTCTCTAGTATTTGAAATAAGTGTTTTGAAAATTTGGGCGAAGGGGGCGTGGCATCCAAAATTTAACAAAAATCAAAATTCTATAAAAGTCCCATTAAGCTAAATACAAGATTTGGAGTCTCTAACTATCAAGATATAGAAGATATTATTTTAAACTGAAAATCGATTACGTTTTTAGTCGATAAAAAAAGAACGAGAAGAGTTATTGAATTTCTAAAACAAACTCGACCTGCGCGTGATATACACGAATCTATAAAAAAAAAGTTCAAGTCTCTAGCTATTATAGGTTCTGAGATCCACGCGTTCAAACATACGGACAGACGGACAGACGGACGGACGGACAGACGGACAGACGGACAGACAGACAGACGGACAGGGCTCAATCGACTCGGCTTGTCGTCCTGATCAAGAATATATATACTTTATGGGGTCTGCCACGCCTCCTTCTGCCTGTTACATACATTTGGGCTTCAACAAAACCATTATACCCTGATTACCCATTTTTAATGGGTTCAGGGTATAAAAAGACGAAAAAAGGAATGCAGAAAGAGGAAGAACAAGAAGAAGACGAAGGAGAAGATGAATTAAAAGAAGAAGAAGAAAAAGATGAAGAAGAAGAGGATATAGGGGAAAAAGGAAAGGAAAATGAAGAAGAATAAGGAGAATAAGAGGAAACATATGAAGAAAGGAAGATGAAAAGGAAGATGAATAAGAAGCGAAAGAAGAAGATGAAGAAGGAGAAGCAGAGGAAGAAGACGAAGAAGAAGAGGAAGATAAAGAGAGAGAACAAGAAAAAGAAGACGAATGCGAAGAAGGAGAAGAGGAACCAGAAGAGGAAGCAAAAGAACAAAAAGAAGAAAAGAAGAAAAAAAAAGACGAAGAAGAACAAGTAAGGAAACTCTAGTCGGAGGTGCCCGACTAGGAAATACACTGAACCCCGCCTTTCGGCGGCTATAAATGCACTTTAAAGTTTGTATATAATTTTAAATTAAATTGAAAAATTAAAAAAAAAAAAGATTAAGTAACTTGCATAAAAAAACGTTTTGACGTCAGCTTAGAGAATCGAACCCGAGACTTTATGTCGGCGATCATCGCTTCTACCAACACAGCCGTTGCAGTACATAAGAGTGAGATAGCGAATTCCTAAGTAAAGTTATTGAGCTACTGAGCTGCTGTTACTGAGCTGCTGAACTTCTGCTTAAAATTCATCCGCAACTTGTCTTTGTTGTTGTTGTTATGAATTCTTAGAATTTTCTAGATGCTTCTGCTGCTGTTGCCACGCGCGTGTATACGTAAACGTTTGGTAAACGTTTCGTTTAATAACATAATAGATTTCATCTATACTGTAATGATTAAAA
>JAWNOX010000167.1:0-21851 GCA_035045555.1 Drosophila fulvimacula | reverse complement strand
GGTAGCTGCGTTCCGGTTACGTATTACTTTATTAATGTTAGAAGGTTCTAGGTATAAGTTCGTTTAGGTCGTTAGTTAGTTTGGTGAATAATGGCCAGTTGGCTTCTTTTATTTTGAAGAGGGGACGGAAAGTTGTCGGATTGGGGCTGTGGGAACAAGGATAATAAAATTGGAAAATGATCGCTGCCATGAAGGTCATTGATTATTTTCCAATTGGTGAAGGAGTTAATTGAGGGGCATACTGAGATGTCAATATGTGTGAAGGTGTTGTGAGTGGAGAAGTGTGTTGGTGATCCGTCATTAAGTATAGTGAGATTGGCGTTTTGGAGGAACTTTTATAGGGTACGTCCTCTCCGGTTATCTTGGGCTGATCCCCAGCTGTGATGTTTGCTGTTGAAATCGCCTAGGATAATTTGGTTGGTGCTGTTAGTGCGTGGTATAAAAGTGTTCGGTTAAGTCATTAGGTGAAAATGTTTTAGTGGCATGGATATATACAGAAATAATGTTAATTTTCCTATTGGACATAATTTCGATTCCTAGCGTTTCTATGTGTGTAGGTTGATCTAGTGTCTTATGTTCTATGAATTTGTGGACCAATATGGCTACTCCGCCAAATCGGTTGGAAGCTGTATTGGTGTAAATTTGAAAGTTTACTGGGACAGGGGTGGGGATAAATGTATTGTAAAAGTCGGTTTCTTGGAGACATACTATGTGTGGTGAGTATTTTTTGATTATAATTAGCAGTTCGTTGTAGTTGTTTCTGTATCCTTTCATGTTCCATTGTATTATTTTAAGCATTGCTATATTTTTATGATTTGGGGTCTTGGGTTGAGTATTTGGGTTTGTTTTTGAGTTAAGGTTAAAGTATAGAGTATGAGTTTGGTATAAAGTTTGTTTCTATTTACTTGTTTTGTTTTAGATAGATTCGCTATCACTATTGTTTTTATGAAGGTTTTTGTTTGTGGGTTTTGATTTTGTTTTTGGTTTAGAGGGTTTAAAGTTAGTTGCTAGTGGGCTAGATTTATCTTTGGTAAATATTCTTATTTTTAGATCTTCAGTTGACTGTGATAGATATGATTTGTTTTCCGTGTGGGGAGGGTTACCGTCTCTTTCCATATCTTCTGTTACAGTGGAGTTAGGTTGATACCTTTTTTTATATCTGTGAATACTTTCTCCCAACGGGAGATCGTAGATGGAGTGCTTGCTGCTTGCTGCGTATTAATGATTTGTGCATGTGAGCATTGTGTATTGGTTGAATTTTGTGTTGGTGTTGATGTGTTTGGCGTTGGTTGTGCAAGAGTTTTTAGCATAGCTGTTTCTCAACTGTTGATTGTGCCTGTTGTGATATATATCAAGTGCGGTTTTGTTATCAACTTTTTCGGTGGTTTTTATTGCAGTTTGCTCTTGTTGTTTGAGGAAGGTGGGGCATTTACGGTCGAGTGGGCTTATGTTGGTGGTCAATTTGGGGGTTATTTTTTGCGGTTTAGAGCAGTTTTGCGTATTTTTGCAGAGTTCCCCTTCATTTGTATGTTTTGCTTCTGAGCAGTTTTTGCATATTTCGGAGCTCTTGCAGATAGAAAAAGGTGTCAAAAGCGGAGACAATTTTTGCACTGCAGCGGGAGTGGGATATATGGTCGTACACGGACGGTTTCGTAGCCAATTTTTATTAATTAGGGTAGTTTGGCGAGTTGAAAATGTAATTGTTATGAAGACCAGTTTCGACAAGTGAGGTTTGTTCTTAGTTTGTGTTGTTTGTTTGTTTTTTTTTTAGAATTTTTGCGCACCTCGATTACGTTCTGTGGTTTTAATTCTTCCAGTATTGCACTTTCACCTATGTTTCGTAGTTCATTGCAATATATTACGCCTTTGGTTGTGTTTAAAGTCTTATGTTCTGTTGCAGTGATATCGAGATTATTCATTTTTTTTAGCGCAATTAGTTTCAGTGCTTGCAGTTTGTTTTTAGTTTTAATAAGCACGGACCCCGTCTCTTGTTTTTTTTACATGTTTCAGCTTCTCCTCCGCATGTCTATGGTGTTTTTTTTTTATGATAAACGGTGGCACTTTTTCGAATGATTCGTTGTCGTTCCGTTTTAGTACAATGTATTTTGGCTCGTTTAGTTGTGTTTTGTAGGTTTTGCTTCTATCGGGTGATTCGTTCATGGTTTTTCATTGTTTTTGGGCTATTGCCCGATGTAACTGTTTATGGTGTGTGTTTGTTTTTGTTTCTGTTTGCTTTTGCGGTTGATTTTTGTTAGTCGCGCGTTTGCTGATAAGCTTTGCATTTGCGTAGCGTGGTTTTGCTTTTGTTTTTATTTTTTGATGCAGCACGTCTTATCTGTTGAGAGGTTGAAGTGATACTGTTCTTCATCTTCTTTTCTTTCCTTATCTTCGTTCTTCTCTCATCGTCCTCTTTCGCTTCTTTTTCTTCTTATCTCATCTATGTTTCTTCTTTCCTCTCATCTATATCTCTTTTTCGTCTTTATCTCTCTTTTTCTTCTATTTCTTCGTCTTCATCTTTTCTCCTTCCTTCTTCTTCTCTTTTTCTTCTTTTTCTGTCTTCTTTTTTCTTCTTCTTTCTCTCTTTTCTTTCCTTCTTCTTCTTCTTTTTATTTTATCTTCTTCGTCTCTTTCTTCTTCTTTTTCTTCTCCTTTTTTTTTCTTTTTGCTTTGTCTGCTTTCTCTTCTTCACGTTCTTTGTCTTTCTCAACTTTTTTCTGTTTCTTCTTTCTCTTCTTTGTCTTCATTTTGTTCTTCCCTTCTTCCTTCATCTAATTTTTCTCCATCTTCTTCTTCTTCACTCTTTTTTTTTTCTTCTTTTTCTTCCATTTTTCATCTTTGTCTTCGTCCCATCTTCTTTCTTCTTATTTTCTTCATCTTCTTCTTTCTCTGTCTTCACTCTTTTTCTTCTTCCTTCTTTATCTTTCACTTTTCTTTCTTTTCATCTTTTTCTCTTCTTCTTTTTGCTTCTTTTCTTTTTTCTTATTCATTATGCTTTTTCTTCTTCTTCCTTTTTTTCATTTTTCTCTCTTTTTGTTCTTTTTCTTCTTCTTCTTCTGTCTCTTCTTCTTCTCTACTCTTTCTCTTAATTTTCTCTCTTTTTTCCATTTTGCTTCTTCTTCTTCCTATTTTTCTATTTTCTACATCTTTCACTTTCTTGTTCTTCTCTTTTTCTTCTTTTTTCATCTTCTTGTTCTTTGTTTTTCCTTCTTCTCTTCATATCTTCTCCTGTTGTTTTCCTCTTCTTCTTCTTTTTCACTTCCATCATTTCTTTCGTTTGCATCTTGCTCCTTCTTTCTTCTTCGTCTTCTTTTTGCTTCTTCCTCTTCTTATCTTCTTCTGCCTCTTCTACATCTTCTTCATTTCCTCTTCTTCTTCTTCTTCTTCCTTCTCTTTTTTCTCTTCCTCTTCTTTTTTCTTTTTCTTCTTTCTCCTTCTTCTTCTTTCTCGTTTCTTTCTCTGCTTCTTCTAGTTCTTCATGTTCTTTTTCTTCTTTCTTTCATTTTTGTTTTTTCTTTCTCTTCTTTTTCCTTCTTCTTCATCTTCTCATGCTGTTTTGTCTTCATCTTCTGTTTTTTCTTTTTCATCTTTCTCCTGTTCCTCTTCTTGCTCTATCTTCTTCTTCTGTTTCTTATTTTTTGTTCTTCTTCTTTATTTTTATCTTCGTCTTCATCATTCTTATTCTCCTTCTTCTTCTTCTTGCTTTTTTTTCCTCTTCCTCTTCTTCTTCTTTCTCCTCTTCTTCTTCTTCTTTCTTCTACTTCTTCCTCTTCTTCTTTATGTTCTTCATCTTCTTCCATTTTGTCATCTTTTCTTCTTCTTGTTCTTCTATCTCTACTTATCTGTCTTGCTTCCGTTCTTCTTCTTCATCTCCGTTTTTCTTCTTCCATCTTATTTCTCTTCTTCTTTCTCTTTTTCTTTCTCTTCTTCTGTCTTTCATCTCTTTGTTCTATCCCTCTCTCTCTCGATTTTTTTTCTTTTTCTTCCTCTCTCGTTCTCTCTCTTTCTCTCTTCTCTTTCTTTCTATCCATTCCTTCATCTTCTTCTTCTTCTTCTCGTACTTCTTTATCTTTTTTTTCTCTTTCTCATTTTTCGTTATTCTCTTCTTCTTTGCTCTTTCTCTTTTGAATCTTCTTCACTCCCCTTGTTCTTCTTCTTCTCTTTCTTTATCTTTTTCTTCTTTCTTCTCATTTTATTCCTTCTCTTTTCTTCTTCTCTTTGTTCTTCGTCTTCATATTTCTCCTCCTTTTTATTATTTATCTTCTTTTTCTGCTTATACCTCGTCCTTCTTATCTTCTTTTTTATTTCTCATTTTTCTTTTCTTCTTCCTCTTCTTTTTCTTTTTCCTCCTGTTCCTCTTCTTCTTCTTTATCATCTTATTACTTTTATTATTTCTCTTATTCTTTTTTCTTCTGTCTTCATATTCTTTTTCTTAATCTTTTTCTTCTTTTATCTATTGTCTTCTTTCTCTTCTGGTTTTTCCTCTTCTCCTTCTTTTTTCTCTTATACTTATTTATCTATCTTCTTATTATTATTTTTATTCTTGTTTTCTGTCTTCTCTTCGTCTCTTCTTTTTCTTCTTCTTGTTGTCTGCTCTCTCCTTGTTCCTCTTCTCCTTTCGTTTTCTTCTATTATTTTTATCTTTTTTTCTTCTTTCTTGTTTTTTCTTCTCTTCGTCTTCTTTCGTTTCTTCTTTCTCCTTTCTTCTATATTCTCTTCTTCTTTCACTGGTTCCTCTTCTTTTTCTTCCTTCATCTTTCGTTTCTTCTTTCTCTTCTTCTATTCTTCTTCCTCCTGTTCCTCTTCTTCTTCTTCTTTTTCTTACTTCTTCTATTTCTCTTCTTCTTTTTCCTCTACCTTCTTTTTCTTTTTCTTCGTCTTCGTCTTCTTTTTCTCTGTCTTCATTCTTCTTTTTCTCTCTCATCTTTCTCTTCTTTTTCATCTCCCTTTGCTTCTTCTTCATCTCCTTTTTTTCCTTTTTCTACACTTCTTCATACTTTTTTCTGTCTCCTTCTGCTTCCGTTTCTGTCTATCTTCGATCTGTGTCTGTCTCTTTCTTCTGTCTTATTTCTTCTCATCCTTATCTTCTTCTTCTTCAACTTTCTCATCTTCACTTTTTTTTTTTATATTTCTTTCTTCTCTTTCGCTTCCTCTGCTGTTTCTTCATATTCTTTTTCTTTTACTTCCTTTTCTTCATCTTCTTCCTTGTCCTCTTCTTCCTTATTTTTAGTTCTTCTCTTTTGTTCTTCCTCTTCTTCATCTTTTCTTCTTCTGTTTCTTCTGTTTTCATCTCCTGTTCTCTCTTTTTTTTATCTTCATTTTTTCTTCTTGTTCTTTCTTCTCTTCATCTTTCTCCTTCTTTTTTCCTACATCTTCTTTTTCTGCTTCTTCTACTTCTTTCATGTTCTTTTCCTCTTCCTTATCTTTCGTTTCCTCTCCTCTCTCTTCTTCTTCCTCCTCTTTCTCTTCTTCTTCTTCTTCTTCCTCATCTTCTTTCTCTTCTTATTTCTCCTCTCTCGTTTTTTTTCTTCTTCTTCTCTATTCTTCTTCTTGCTCTTCTTCTTGTCTTCTTCTTCTGCTTCTCACTTCTTCCTTTTCTTTTTTTTTTTTTTGCTCCTTCTCTCTTGCTCTTTCTCTTCTTTTTCATCTCTTTTGCTTCTTTTTCATCTCCTTTTTTCCTTTTTCTACTTTTTCATATTTTTTTCTTCTTGTTCCATTTCTTCATCTTCGTCCTTGTCCTCTTCTTCTTCTTATTGCTTCTCTTCTCTTCTTCCTCTTCTTCTTCTTCTTCAACTCTCTCATCTTCACTTTCTTTTCCATCTTCTTCCTTCTCTTTCGCTTCTTCTCCTTTTTCATATTCTTTTTTTTCTTCTGCCTTTTCTTTCATCGTCTTCTCTGTCCTCTTTTTCTTATTATTCCTTCTCTTCTCTGTTCTTCTTCTTCTTCTTCTATCTTCTTTTTATTCCTCTTCCTCTTTTTCTTTCTCATCTCATCTTTTTTCTCTTCTTCTTCTGTGTTTTTCTTTTTTCATATCTTGTTTTTTTTTCTTCTTTTTATCTTCATTTCTTCTTCTTGTTCTTTCTTCTCTTCTGATCTCTGTCCTTCTTTTTTTTTTTTTCTTCATCTTCTTTTTCTGCTTATTCTACTTCTTCATCTTCTTTTTCCCTTCCTTATCTTTCGTTTCTTCTTTCTCTTCTTCTTCTTCGTCTTCGTTTTGTTCTTCCCTCTTCTACATATTTCTCTTCCTCTTCCTCTTGCTCTTCCTCTTCTTTTTCTTCTTCCTCCTCTTCCTCTTCTTCTTCCTCATCTTCTTCTTCCTCATCTTCTTCTTTCTCTTCTTCTTCTTCTTTCTCCTCTTTTTCTGCATCTTCTACTTCTTCTGTTTTTTTCTCGCCCTCATCTTCCGTTTCTTCTTTCTCTTCTTCTTCTTCTCCCTCTTCTACTCTTCCTCTTCTTCTTTTTCTTCTTCTTCCTGTTCCTCTTCTTCTCCATCTTTTTTTTTTTTCTTATTTCTCTTCTTCTTCTTTTTCTGCCTTCATCTTCTTTTTCTTCTTCTTCTTCTTTTATCTCTTTTTTCTTCCTTTTCTTTTTTCTTCTTCTTTTTTTTCTTCACTATTTTCTTTTTCTTCTTCTGCCTTCTTCATATTCTTTTTCTTCTTCTGCCGTTTCTTCATCTTCTTCTTTGTCACCTTCTTCTTCTTCTTTCTTCTCATCCTCTTCTTCTTCTTCAACTTTCTCTTCTTCACTTTTTTTGCATCTTCTTCCTTCTCTTTCGGTTCTTCTTCTTTTCCTTCTTCACATTCTTTCTCTTCTCCTTTCTTTTCTTCATCTTCTTCTTTGTCCTCTTCTTCTTCTTCTTTTTCTTTTCTTTTTGCTCTTCCTCTTCTTTTATCTTTTTATTCCCCTCCTTCTTCTTCTTTCTCTTCTTCTTTCTGTTTTCTTTCTTCATATCTTGCTCTTTCTCTTCTTTTTTATCTTTTTTTTCTTCTTCTTGTTCTTTCTTCTCTTCTACATATTCGTCTTCCTTTTCCTCTTATTATTTTTATACCCTGAACCCAATAAAAATGGGTAATCAGGGTATAATGGTTTTGTTGCAGCCCAAATGTATGTAATAGGCAGAAGGAGGCGTGTCAGACCCTCATAAAGTATATATATTCTTGATCAGGACGACAAGCCGAGTCGATTGAGCCCTGTCCGTCTGTCTGTCTTTCCGTCTGTCCGTCTGTCCGTATGTTTGAACGCGTGGATCTCAGAACCTATAATGGCTAAAAACTTGAACTTTTTTTTTTATAGATTCGTGTATATCACGCGCAGGTCGTGTTTCTTTTAGAAATTCCAACTCTAATTACTCTTCTCGTTCTTTTTTTATCGATTAAAAACGAAATCGATTTTCAGTTTTAAAATTATATCTTCTATATCTTGATAGTTAGAGACTCCAAATCTTGTATTTAGCTTAATGGCTTTTATACAATTTTGATTTTTGTTAAATTTTGGATGCCACGCCCCCTTCGTCCAAATTTTCAAACCACTTATTTCAAATACTAGTGACTTGTGCACTTGCACATACACACTTATGAATTATATAATTACGTTGCGCAAGTTTGATTTAGAAAGTCGATCTACAAAAAAAAGTTATTAAACATTTAATTTTCCATACCACGCACATATTGGCGCAGCGCAGTCGCTGAGTAAACTGCACAGTTAGCAGAGCGTATGCGTGTGCTGGTGTATGTATGCGTTGCTTGCAATATACATATACATATGTATGTAGGTACATACTGTATATATTTACATATATATAAAATAAAAATAACATTGATATAAAAATCAATAAATATACATATGTATGTATATATAGATCAAATCATATTATCTTATTAAACGAAACGTTTACCAAACGTTTACGTACACACGCGCGTGGCCACAGCAGCAGAAGCATCTGGAAAATTCGAAGAATTCATAACAACAACAAAGACAAATTGGGGATGAATTTTAAGTAGAAAGTAAGTAGCTCAATAACTTTACTTAGGAATTCGCTCTCTCACTCTTATGAACTGTAATGGCTGTGTTGGTAGAAGCGATGATCGCCGACATAAAGTCTCGGGTTCGATTCTCTAAGCTGACGTCAAAACTTTTTTTTATGCAAGTTACTTAATCTTTTTTTTTTTAATTTTTTTTTAATTTAATTTAAAATTGTATACAAACTTTGAAGTGCATTTAAAGCCGCCGATAGACGGGGTTCTGGTTATTTCCTAGGCGAGCACCTCCCGACTAGAGTTTCCTTACTTGTTCTTCTTCCTCCTGTTCCTCTTTTTCTCCACCTTATTTCTTTTCTCATTTCTCTTCTTCTTTTTCTTCGTCTTCATCTTTTTTTCTTCCTCTTCTTCTTCTTCTTCTTCCTCATCTTCTTTCTGTTCTTATTTCTCCTCTTCCTTTTTTTTTTTTCGTCTTTACCTTCTTATTCTTCTTCTTTTTCTTCGTTTTTCATTTTCTTTTTCTTCTTCTTTTTCTTCTGTCTTCGTCTTCATTTTCTTCTTCTTCTTCTCTCTCTTTCTCTTTCTCTTCTTTTTCATCTCCTTTGCTTCTTCTTCATCTCATTTTTTCCTTTTTCCACACTCTTCATATTTTTTCTTCTTCTTCTGCTTCCATTTCTTCATCTTCGTCTGTGTCCTCTTCTACTTCTTACTTCTTCTCTTCCTCTTCCTCTTCTTCATCTTCTTCAACTTTCTCATCTTCACTTTCTTTTGCATCTTCTTCCTTGTCTTTCGCTTCTTCTTCTTCTTCTCCTTCTTCATATTCTTTTTCTTCTTTTTCCTCTTTATTCATCTTCTTCTTTGTCCTCTTCTTCTTCTTATTTCTTCTCTTTTTGTTCTTCCTCTTCTTCATCTTTTTCTTCCTCTTCTTCTTCTTCTTTCTCATCTCTTTTCTCTTCTTCTTTCTCTTTTTATTTTTTCATCTCTTGTTCTTTCTTTTCTTCATCTTTCTCCTCCTTTTTTTCTTCATCTTCTTTTCTTCTTCATTTTTCTTTTTCTCTTCCTCATCTTCCTTTTCTTATTTTCTTCTTCTTGTTTTCTTTTTCGTCTTTGTCTTCTTCTTCTTTTTCTTCTTCTTTCTATTATTCTTTCTCTTTTTCTTCTTTCATCTCTTGTTCTTTCTCCTTCTCTTCTTTCTCTTCCTTTTTTCTTCTTCTTCTTCTTTCTTCTCTTCATATTTCTCCTCCTTTTTTCTTTATCTTTTTTTCTGCTTCTTCTACTTCTTCATCTTCTTTTTCTCCTCCTTATCTTTCGTTTCTTCTTCGTCCTCTTTAGCTTCTTCTTCTTCTTCATCTTATTACGTTTCTTATTTCTCTTCTACCTCTTTTTCGTCTTCATCTTCTTTTTCTTCTTCTTCTTCCTCTTTTTCACTTCCTTTTTTTCGTCTTCTTCTTCTTCGTCTTCTTTCTCTACTTCTTCTTTCTTGCTCTATCTTTTGCTCTTTCTCTTCTTTTTCATCTCTTTTTTTCATCTTCTTCCTTCTTCTTTCTCCTTTTTTTTTCTTCATCTTCTTTTTCTGCTTCTTCTACTTCATGTTCTTTTTCTTTTCCTCATCTTTCGTTTCTTCTTTCTTTTCTTCTTCTTCGTCTTCTTTTTTGTTCTTCCCCTTCTCCCTTTTCTACATTCCTCTTCCTCTTCCTATTGCACTTCCTCTGCTTTCTTCTTCCTCCTCTTCCTTCTTCTTCTTCTTCTTCTCTCATCGTCATTCTCTCTTCTTATTTCTCATCTTCTTCTCATCTTTCTTCGTCTTCATCTCTCTTCTTCTTCTTCTTCTTCTTTTTCTTTCTTTTCTTTCTTCTTTCTTCTATTATCTTCTTCTTTATCTTCTCTTTTTTCTTCTTCTTCTTCTTTTCTTCTTTTTTTTTTTTCTTTTTTTCTCTTTTTTTTTTTTTCTTTTTTTTTTTTATTCTTTTTTTTTTTTTTCATCTGTTCTTGCTTCTTCTTCATCTTCATTTCTTCTCTCATTCTTCTTACTTCTTCACATTTTTTTCTTCTTCTTTTTCTTCCATTTTTTCATCTTTGTCTTTGTCCTCTTCTTCTTCTTATTTCTTCTCTTCTTCTTCCTCTTCTTCTTCTTCTTCTTCAACTTCCTCATTTTTCACTTTCTTTTGCATCTTCTTCCTTCTTTTTCGCTTCTTCTTCTTCTTTTCCTTCTTCATATTCTTTTTCTTCTTCTGCCTTTTCTTCATCTTCTTCTTTGTCCTCTTCTTCTTCTTCTTCTTCCTTCTCTTTTTGCTCTTCCTCTTCTTTATCTTTTTATTCTTCTCCTTCTTCTTCTTTCTCGTATTCTTTCTATTTTTCAGCTTTCATCTCTTGTTCTTTCTTTTCTTTCTCATCTTTTTTTCTTCTTCTTTTTCCTTCTTCTCTTCATCTTTCTCCTGCTGTTTTTCTTCATCTTCTTTTTCTCTTCCATATCTTTCGTTTTTTCTTGCTCTTCTTCTTCTTCGTCTTCTTTTTGTTCTTCCTCTTCTACTTCTTCTCCCTCTTCTACATATTCCTCATTCTCTTCCTCTTCCTCTTCTTTTTCTTCCTCCTCTTCCTCTTCTTCTTCTTCTTCCTCCTCTTCTTCTTTCTCTTCTTTTTCTTCTTCTTCTACTTCTTCATGTTCTTTTTCTCTTCCTCATTTTTCGTTTTTTCTTTCTCTTCTTGTTCTTCTCCCTCTTCTACATATTCGTCTTCCTCTTCCGCTTCTTCTTTTTCTTCTTCCTCCTGTTCCTCTTCTTCTCCATCTTATTTCTTTTCTTATTTCTCTTCTTCTTTATTTTCTTCGTCTTCATCTTCTTTTTCTCCTTCTTCTTCTTCGGCTTTTTTTTCTCTTCCTCTTCTTCTTCTTTCTCCTCTTCCTCTTTTTCTTCTACTTCTTCCTCATCTTCTTTCTTCATCTTCTTCTTTGTCCTCTTCTTCTTATTTCTTCTCTTTTTGCTCTTTCTCTTCTTAATCTTTTTATTCCTCTTCCTCTTCTTCTTTCTCTTTTTCTTTCTCTTTTTCTTCTTTCATCTCTTGTTCTATCCTTTTTCTTTTTTTCTTCTTTTTTCGTTCTTCTCTTCATCTTTCTCCTCCTTTTATTCTTCATCTTCTTTTTCTGCTTCTCGTACTTCTTCATCTTCTTTTTCTCTTTCTCATTTTTCGTTTCTTCTTCCTCTTCTTCTTTTTCTTCTTCCTCCTGTTCCTCTTCTTCTCCTTCCTTATCTTATTTCTTTTCTTATTTCTCTTCTTCTTCTTTTTCTTCGTCTTCATATTCTTTTTTTAATTCTTCTTTTATCTATTCTTCTTCCTTTTATTTTTTTCTTTTTTTTTCTCTTATTCTTCTTTATCATCTTCTTATTATTATTGTTATTCTTCTTCGTCTTCTTTCTTCCTCTTCTTCTTTTTCTTCTTTTTGTTGTCTGCTTTCTCTCCTGGTTCCTCTTCTCCTTCTTCGCATTTATCTTCTTCTTCTTCCTCTTCTTCTTCTTCTTCCTTTTCTTCATATTCCTCTTCCTTTTCCTCTTCCTCTCCCTCTTCTTCTTCTTTCTCCTCTTCTTCATCTTCTTCTTCTTCTTCCTCATCTTCTTTCTCTTCTTATTTCTCTTCTTCTTTTTTTCTTCGTCTTCCTTTTCGTCTTCTTCTTCTCTCTCTTCTTCTTCCTCTTTTTCGTCGTCTTCTTCTTCTGCTTCTACTCCTTCCTCTTCTTCTTTCTCTACTTTTTTCTTGCTCTTTCTCTTCTTTTTCATCTGTTTTGCTTCTGCTTCATCTCCTTTTTCCTTTTTCTACTTCTTCACATTTTTTTTCTTCTTCTTCTTCTTCAATTTTTTCATCTTTGTCTTTGTCCTCTTCTTCTTCTTATTCCTTCTCTTCCTCTTCCTCTTCTTCTTCTTCTTCTTCATCTTTCTCATTTTCAATTTTTTTTGCCTCTTCTTCCTTCTTTTTCGCTTCTTCTTCTTCTTCTCCTTCTTCATATTCTTTTTCTTTTTTTGCCTTTTCTTCATCTTCTTCTTTGTCCTCTTCTTCTTCTTCTTCTTCTTCCTTCTCTTTTTGCTCTTCCTCTTCTTTATCTTTTTATTCTTCTCCTTCTTTCTCGTATTCGTTCTATTTTTCTGCTTTCATCTCTTGTTCTTTCTCTTTCTCTTCTTTCTCACCTTTTTTCTTCTTCTTCTTCCTTCTTCGCTTTCTCCTCCTTTTTTCTTCATCTCCTTCTTTTTCTTCTTCTTCTTCTTCCTCCTCTTCTTCTTTCTCTTCTTTTTCTGATTCTTCTACTTCTTCATGTTCTTTTTCTCTTCCTCATTTTTCGTTTTTTCTTTCTCTTCTTGTTCTTCTCCCTCTTCTACATATTCGTCTTCCTCTTCCGCTTCTTCTTTTTCTTCTTCCTCCTGTTCCTCTTCTTCTCCATGTTATTTCTTTTCTTATTTCTCTTCTTCTTTATTTTCTTCGTCTTCATTTTCTTTTTCTTCTTCTTCTTCTTGCTCTTATCTCTTCTTCTTCCTTTTTTTTCTTCTACTTTCTCTTCAACTTCTGCAGTATCATTTTCTTCTTATTATTATTCTTCTTCGTCTTTTTTCCTCTTCTTCTTTTTCTTCTTTTTGTTCTTTTGCTTCCTCTTCTGGTTCCTCTTCTTCTTATTCGCATTTATCTTCTTCTTCTTCCTCTTCCTCTTCTTTTTCCTTTTCTTCATATTTCTCTCTCTTCTTCTTATTTCTCCTCTTCCTCTTCCTCTTCTTCTTCTTCTTCCTCATCTTCTTTCTCTTCTTATTTCTCCTCTTATTTTTTTTTTCTTCGTCTCTATCTTCTTTTTCTTCTTCTTTTTCTTCGTCTTCATTTTCTGCTTCTTCTTCTTCTCTCTCCTTCTTCCTCTTCTTCTTTGTCTTCTTCTTCTGCTTCTCCTTCTTCCTCTTCTTCTTTCTCTTCGTTTGTTTCTTGCCTTTTCTCTTTTTTTTCATCTCTTTTCCTTCTTCTTCATCTCCTTTTTTCCTTTTTCTACACTCTTCATATTTTTTGCTTCTTCTTCTTCTGCTTCCATTTCTTCATCTTCGTCTGTGTCCTCTTCTTCTTCTTATTTCTTCTCTTCATCTTCCTCTTCTTCTTCCTCAATTTGCTCTTTCTCTTCCTTTTCTTCGTCTTCTTTTTCTCCTTCTTCCTCTTCTTCTTTTGCTTCTTATTCCTCTTCCTATTCATCTTCCGTTTCTTCATCTTTTTCGTCTTATTTCTCTTATTCTCCTTATTCTTCTTTCTTTTCCTTTTCCTTCTCCTTTTCCTTTTCCTTTTCCCGTATATCCTCTTCTTCTTCATCTTCTTTTTTCTCTTCTTCTTCTTTTTTTTTTTTCTTCTTCTTCTTCCTTTAATTGATCTTTTCCTTCGTCTTCTTCTTCTTTTTCTTCTTGCTCTTTCTCCTTCTTCATATTTTTTTCTTCTTCCTTTTCTTCGACTTCCTCTTTGTCCTCTTATTCTTCTTTCTTCTCTTCCTCTTATTCTTCTTTCATTTCTTCATCATCTATGTCCTCTTCTTATTTCTTCTCTTTTTGTTCTTCCTCTTCTTCATCTTCTTTCTCTTATTCTTTCTCTTTTTCTTCTTTCATCTCTTTCTCTTCTTTTTTTCTCATTCCTTTTCCTTTTTTTTTATCCTTCTTCTCCTTTTTTTCTTCATCTTCTTTTTCTGCTTCTTCTACTTCTTCATCTTCTTTTTCTCTTCCCCATATTTCGTTTCTTCTTTCTCTTCTTCTTCCTCCTGTTCCTCTTCTTCTCCTTCCTCATCTTATTTCTCCTCTTATTTTTTTTCTTCGTCTTCTGCATTTTCTTCTTCTTCGTCTCTCTCTTCTTCTTCCTCTTCTTCTTCGTCTTCTTCTTCTGCTTCTCCTTCTTCCTCTTCTTCTTTTTCTTCGTTTTTTTCTTGCCCTTTCTCTTCTTTTTCATCTCTTTTCCTTCTTCTTCGTCTCCTTTGTTCCTTTTTCTACACTCTTCATATTTTTTGCTTCTTCTTTTTCTGCTTCCATTTCTTCATCTTCGTCTGTGTCCTCTTCTTCTTTTTATTTCTTCTCTTCCTCTTCCTCTTCTTCTTCTTTCTGCTCTTCCTCTTCTTCTTCTTCTTCTTCCTCATCTTCTTACTCTTCTCATTTCTCCAATTCTTTTTTTTTCGTCTTTATCTTCTTTTTTCTCTCTTCTTCTTCTTCTTCTTTCTCTTTCCCATCTTTTTATCTATCTTTCTTCTTCTTGTTCTCTCTTCTCTTCATATTTCTCCTCCTCTTCCTCTTCATCTTCTTTTTCTGCTTCTTCTACTTCTTCCTCATCTTCTTCCTCTTCTTATTTCTCCTCTTCTTTTTTCTACGTCTTTATATTCTTTTTCTTCTTCTTCTTTTTTCTCTTCTCCTTCTTTTTCTTCTTCGTCTTCTTCTGCTTCGCCTTCTTCCTCTTCTTTTTTCGTTTCTTCTTTCGCTTCTTATTCCTCTTGCTTTTCATCTTTCGTTTCTTCATATTTTTCCTCTTATTCTTCTTCCTTTTCCTTTTCCACTATATCCTCTTCTTCTTCTTCTTCTTTTTTCTCTTCTTCTTCTGCTTCGTCTTCTTCTTCTTCTTCTTGTTCTTTCTCTTTCTCCCTTCCTTTTTTCGTCTTATTCTTTTCCTTTCTTTTGCCTCTTCTTCCTTCTTTTTCGCTTCTTCTTCTTCTTCTCCTTCTTCATATTCTTTTTCTTTTTCTGCCTTTTCTTCATCTTCTTCTTTGTCCTCTTCTTCTTCTTCTTCTTCCTTCTCTTTTTGCTCTTCCTCTTCTTTATCTTTTTATTCTTCTCCTTCTTTCTCGTATTCTTTCTATTTTTCTGCTTTCAACTCTTGTTCTTTCTCTTTCTCTTCTTTCTCACCTTTTTTTCTTCTTCTTCCTTCTTCGCTTCATCTTTCTCCTCCTTTTTCCTCCTCCTTTTTTTCTTCATCTCCTTTTTCTGCTTCTTCTTCCTTCTTCGCTTCATCTTTCTCCTCCTTTTTCCTCCTCCTTTTTTTCTTCATCTCCCTTTTCTGCTTCTTCTACTTCTTCATCTTCTTTTTCTCTTCCTAATCTTTCGTTTATTCTTTCTCTTCTTCTTCTTCGCCTTCTTTTTGTTCTTCCTTTTCTACTTCTTCTCCCTCTTCTACATATTCCTCTTCCTCTTCCTCTTCTTTTTCTTCCTCCTCTTCCTCTTCCTCATCTTCTTCTTCTTCCTCCTCTTCTTCTTTCTCTTCTTTTTCTGCTTCTTCTACTTCTTCATGTTCCTTTTCTCTTCCTCATCTTCCGTTTCTTCTTTCTCTTCTTGTTTTTCTCCCTCTTCTACATATTCGTCTTCCTCTTCCGCTTCTTCTTTTTCTTCTTCCTCCTGTTCCTCTTCTTCTCCATGTTATTTCTTTTCTTATTTCTCTTCTTCTTTATTTTCTTCGTCTTCATTTTCTTTTTCTTCTTCTTCTTCTTGCTCTTATCTCTTCTTCTTCCTTTTTTTTCTTCTACTTTCTCTTCAACTTCTTCATTATCTTTTTCTTCTTATTATTATTCTTCTTCGTCTTTTTTTCCTCTTCTTCTTTTTCTTCTTTTTGTTCTTTTGCTTCCTCTTCTGGTTCCTCTTCTTCTTATTCGCATTTATCTTCTTCTTCTTCCTCTTCCTCTTCTTTTTCCTTTTCTTCATATTTCTCTCTCTTCTTCTTCTTTCTCCTCTTCCTCTTCCTCTTCTTCTTCTTCTTCCTCATCTTCTTTCTCTTCTTATTTCTCCTCTTATTTTTTTTTCTTCGTCTCCATCTTCTTTTTCTTCTTCTTTTTCTTCGTCTTCATCTTCTTTTTTTTCTTCTTCTTTTTCTTCGTCTTCATTTTCTGCTTCTTCTTCTTCTCTCTCCTTCTTCCTCTTCTTCTTTGTCTTCTTCTTCTGCTTCTCCTTCTTCCTCTTCTTCTTTCTCTTCGTTTTTTTCTTGCCCTTTCTCTTTTTTTTCATCTCTTTTCCTTCTTCTTCATCTCCTTTTTTCCTTTTTCTACACTCTTCATATTTTTTGCTTCTTCTTCATCTGCTTCCATTTCTTCATCTTCGTCTGTGTCCTCTTCTTCTTCTTTTTCTTCTGCTTCTCCTTCTTCCTCTTCTTCTTTTGCTTCTTATTCCTCTTCCTATTCATCTTCCGTTTCTTCATCTTTTTCGTCTTATTTCTCTTATTCTCCTTATTATTCTTTCTTTTCCTTTTCCTTCTCCTTTTCCTTTTCCTTTTCCCGTATATCCTCTTCTTCTTCATCTTCTTTTTTTCTTCTTCTTCTTCCTTTAATTCATCTTTTCCTTCGTCTTCTTCTTCTTTTTCTTCTTGCTCTTCCTCTTTTTCCAATAAATTTTTTTTGTCTTCTTCGTCTTCTTTCTCTTCTTCTTTCTTGCTCTTTCACTTCTTTTTCATCTCTTTTGCTTCTTTTTCATCTTCTTTTTTTCCATTTTCTCCTTCTTCATATTTTTTTTCTTCTTCCTTTTCTTCGACATCCTCTTTGTCCTCTTATTCTTCTTTCTTCTCTTCCTCTTCTTCTTCTTTCATTTCTTCATCATCTATGTCCTCTTCTTATTTCTTCTCTTTTTGTTCTTCCTCTTCTTCATCTTCTTTCTCTTATTCTTTCTCTTTTTCTTCTTTCATCTCTTTCTCTTCTTTCTCATCTTTTTTTCTCATTCCTTTTCCTTTTTTTTATCCTTCTTCTCCTTTTTTTCTTCATCTTCTTTTTCTGCTTCTTCTACTTCTTCATCTTCTTTTTCTCTTCCCCATATTTCGTTTCTTCTTTCTCTTCTTCTTCCTCCTGTTCCTCTTCTTCTCCTTCCTCATTTTATTTCTCTTCTTATTTCTCCTCTTATTTTTTTTCTTCGTCTTCTTTTTCATTTTCTTCTTCTTTTTCTTCGTCTTCATTTTCTTCTTCTTCGTCTCTCTCTTCTTCTTCGTCTTCTTCTTCTGCTTCTCCTTCTTCCTCTTCTTCTTTCTCTTCGTTTTTTTCTTGCCCTTTCTCTTCTTTTTCATCTCTTTTCCTTCTTCTTCGTCTCCTTTTTTCCTTTTTCTACACTCTTCATATTTTTTGCTTCTTCTTCTTCTGCTTCCATTTCTTCATCTTCGTCTGTGTCCTCTTCTTCTTTTTATTTCTTCTCTTCCTCTTCCTCTTCTTCTTCTTTCTGCTCTTCCTCTTCTTCTTCTTCTTCTTCCTCATCTTCTTACTCTTCTCATTTCTCCAATTCTTTTTTTTCGTCTTTATCTTCTTTTTTTCTCTCTTCTTCTTCTTCTTCTTTCTCTTTCCCATCTTTTTATCTATTTTTCTTCTTCTTGTTCTCTCTTCTCTTCATATTTCTCCTCCTCTTCCTCTTCATCTTCTTTTTCTGCTTCTTCTACTTCTTCCTCATATTCTTCCTCTTCTTATTTCTCCTCTTCTTTTTTCTCCGTCTTCATCTTCTTTTTCTTCTTCTTCTTTTTTCTCTTCTCCTTCTTTTTCTTCTTCGTCTTCTTCTGCTTCGCCTTCTTCCTCTTCTTCTTTCGTTTCTTCTTTCGCTTCTTATTCCTCTTCCTTTTCATCTTTCGTTTCTTCATATTTTTCCTCTTATTCTTCTTCCTTTTCCTTTTCCACTATATCCTCTTCTTCTTCTTCTTCTTTTTTCTCTTCTTCTTCTGCTTCGTGTTCTTCTTCTTCTTCTTGTTCTTTCTCTTTCTCCCTTCCTTTTTTCGTCTTATTCTTTTCGTCTTCTTTCTCTTCTTCTTAATTTTCTTCTTTCTCTATTTCTTCTTTCATCTCTTGTTCTTTCTATTTCCCGTCTTTTTACCTTTTTTCTTTTTCTTGTTCTCTTTTCTCTTCATATTTCTCCTCCTCTTCCTCTTCATCTTCTTTTTCTGCTTCTTCTAGTTCTTCATCTTCTTTTTCTCTTCCTCACCTTTCGTTTCTTCTTTCTCTTCTTTTTCTTCGTCTTCTTTTAGTTCTTCCTCTTCTTCTTCTTTTCCCTCTTCTACATATTCCTCATCCTTTTCCTCTTGTTCTTTCTCTTCTTTTTCTTCTCCCTCTTCTACATATTCCTTTTCCTCTTCCTCTTGTTCTTCCTCTTCTTCCACATCTTCTTTCTCTTCTTATTTCTCCTCTTCCTTTTTTCTTCGTCTTCATCTTCTTTTTCTTCTTCTTCTTTTTTCTCTTCTCCTTCTTTTTCTTCTTCGTCTTCTTCTGCTTCGCCTTCTTCGTCTTCTTCTTTCGCTTCTTCTTTCGCTTCTTATTCCTCTTCCTTTTCATCTTTCGTTTCTTTATATTTTTCCTCTTATTCTTCTTCCTTTTCCTTTTCCACTATATCCTCTTCTTCTTCTTCTTCATTGTTCTCTTCTTCTTCTCCTTCGTCTTCTTCTTCTTCTTCTTTTTATTGTTCTTCCTCTTTCTCCATTCCATTTTTCGTCTTCTTCTTCTTTGTCTTCTTTCCCTTCTTCTTTCTATTCTTCTTTCTCTTCTTCTTCTTCCTCCTCTTCCTCTTCCTCTTCTTCTTCTTCCTCTTCCACTTCTTTCTCTTCTTCTTTCTCTTTATCTTCTTTCATCTCTTGTTCTTTCTCTTTCCCATCTTTTTATATTTTTTCTTTAGCTTCTTCTTTCTTCTCTTCATCTTTCTCCCCCTCTTCTTCTTCATCTCCTTTTTCTGCTTCTTCTACTTCTGCATCTTCTTTTTCTCTTCCTCATCTTTCGTTTCTTCTTTCTCTTCTTCTTCTTCGTCTTCTTTTTGTTCTTCCTCTTCTTCTTTTTCTCCCTCTTCTACATATTCCTCTTCCTCTTCCTCTTGCTCTTCCTCTTGCTCTTCCTCTTGCTCTTGCTCTTCCTCTTCTGCTTTTTCGTCTTCCTCCTCTTCTTCTTCTTCTTCTTCCTCATCTTTTCTTATTTCTCTTCTTCTTCTTTTTCTTCGTCTTCATCTTCTTTTTCTTCGTCATCATCTTCTTTTTCTCCTTCTTCTTCTTGTGCTTCTTTTAACTCTTCTTTTTTCTTCTTCTTTCATTTTTTTCTTCTTCATCATCTTCTTCTTATTATTAGTCTTCTTATTTTTCTTCTTCGTTTATTGTTTTCCCTCTTCTTCTTTTTCTTCTTTTTGTTCTTCTGCTTCCTCTTCTGGTTCCTCTTCTGGTTTCTCTTCTCCTTCTTCGCATTTATGTGCTTTTTCTTCCTCTTCTTTTTCTTCTTCCTTTTTTTCATATTCCTCTTCCTTTTCCTCTTCCTCTTCCTCTTCTTCTTCTTCCTCCTCTTCTTTTTCTTCATCTTCTTCTTCCTCACCTTTTTTTCTTCGTCTTCATCTTCTTTTTCTTCGTCTTCATCTTCTTTTTCTTCTTCTTCTTTTTTCTCTTCTCCTTCCCTTTCTTCTTCGTCTTCTTCTGCTTCTCCTTCTTCCTCGTCTTCTTTCGCTTCTTATTCCTCTTCCTTTTCATCTTTCGTTTCTTCATATTTTTCCTCTTATTCTTCTTCCTTTTAATTTTCCACTATATCCTCTTCTTCTTCTCCTTCTTTTTTCTCCTCTTCTTCTCATTCGTCTATTTCTTCTTCTTCTTCTTCTTCTTCTTCCACTTTCTCCCTTCCTTTTTCGTCTTCTTCTTCTTCGTCTTCTTTCTCTTCTCCTTTCTTTTCTTCTTTCTCTTCTTCTTTTTCCTCCTTTTCCTCTTCTTCTTCCTCTTCTTCTTGTTTCTCTTCTTCTTTCTCTTTTTTTTCTTTCATCTCTTGTTCTTTCTCTTTTTTATCTTTTTTTCTTCTTATTCTTTCTTCTCTTTATCTTTCTCCTCCTCTTCTCCTTCTTCTTTCTCTTCTTCTTTCTCTTCTTCTTTCTCTTCTTCTTTCTCTTCTTCTTTCTCTTATTCTTTCTCTTTTGCTTCTTTCATCTCTTATTCTTTCTCATTCTATTCTTTCTCATCTTTTTTCTTCTTCTTGTTCTTTCTTCTCTTCATCTTTCTCCTCCTTTTTTCTTCATCTTCTTTTTCTGCTTCTTCTACTTCTTCATCTTCAATTTCTTTTCCTCATCTTTCGTTACTTCTTTCTCGTCTTCTTCTTCGTCTTCTTTTTATTCTTCCTCTTCTTCTTCTTCTCTCTCTTCTACACATTCCTCTTCCTCTTCCTCTTCCTCTTCTTCTTCTTCCTTATCTTATTTCTTATCTTATTTCTTCTCTTATTTCTTTTCTTCTTCTTTTTCTTCGTTTTCATCTTCTTTTTCTTCCTCTTCATCTTCCTTTTCTTCTTCTTCTTCTCTATCTTTTATCAATTCCTCTTCTTTTTATTTTTCTCTTCTTCTTTCTTTTTCCTTCTTCATCATTGTCTTCTTATTATTATTCTTCCTATTTTTCTTCTTAGTCTTTTTTTCTTCCTCTTCTGCTTTTTCTTCTATTTGTTCTTCTTCGTCCTCTTCTGGTTCCTCTTCACCTTCTGCGCATTTATCTTTTTCTTCTTTCTCTTCTCCTTCTTCTTCCTATTTTGCATATTCCTCTTCCTTTTCCTCTTTCTCTTTCTTTTCCTTTTCTTACTCATCTTCTTCGTCGTCTTCGTCTTATTTTTCTTTTTCTTCTTCTCCCTCTTCTTTTTCCTCTTCTTCTTCGTCTTCTTCTTCTGCTTCTCCTATTTCCTTTTCTTATTTCGCTTCTTATTCCTCTTCCTTTGCATCTTCCGTTTCTTCATCTTTTTCCTCTTATTTTTCTTTTTTTCCCCTATATCCTTTTCTTCTTCATCTTCTTTTTTCTCTTCTTCTTCTTCTTCATCTTCTTTTTCTTCTTCTTTTAATTCATCTTTTCCTTCATCTTCTTCTTCTTCTACTACTTCTTGTTCTTCCTTCCTCTTTCTCCATTTCTTTTTTTCGTCTTCTTCATCTTTCTCTTCTTAGTTCTCTTCTTCTTCTTTCTTGCTCTTTCTCTCGCTCTTTCTCTTAGTTTTCATCTGTTTTGCTTCTTCGTCGTCTTCTGTTTTTCCTTTTTCTCCTTCTTCACATATTTTTCTTCTTCTTCTTCCTTTTCTGCTTCTTCTTCCTCTTCTTCTCCTTCTTCTTCTTTCGTCTCTTCCTCTTCTTCTTCTTCTTTCTCTTCTTTTTCTTCACTTTCTTTTCGTTCTTCTTCCTACTCGTTCTCTGCTTCTTCTTCCATTTCTTCATCTTCTCCTTTGTCCTCTTCTTTTTTCTTCTCTTTTTGTTCTTCCTCTTCTTCATCTTCTTAAGAGAAAGATCTCTTTTTCTTCTTCATTTCTTCTTCTTTGTCTTTCAATTCTTTTTATCTTTTTTTCTTCTTCTTGTTCTTTCTTCTCTTCATCTTTCTCCTCCTCTTCTTCTTCATCTTCTTTTTCTGCTTCTGCTTCTTTATCTTCCTTTTCTCTTTCTTATCTTCCTTTGTTTCTTTTTCTTCTTTTTCTTCTTCTTTAAATTCATCTTTGTCTTCTTCTTCTTCTTCTTGTTCTTCTTTTGCCCTCCCTTTTTTTGTCTTCTTCGTCTTCTTTCTCTTCTTCATCTTTCTTGCTCTTTCTCCTCTTTTTCATTCCTTTTACTTCTTCTTCATCTTGTTTTTTCCTTTTTCTCCTTCTTCATATTTTTTTCTTCTTCTTCTTCTTCCTTTTCTTCATCTTCTTCTTTGTCCTCTTCTTCTTTTCTTGTTTCTCTTCCTCTTCTTCTTCTTCTACTTTCTTCTCTTTTTCTTCACTTTCTTTTCGTTCTTTCGTCGTTCTTGTTCTCTTCTTCTTCTTCTATTTCTTCGTCTTCTTTGTCCTATTCTTATTGCTTCTCTCTTTGTTCTTCCTCTTCTTGATCTTCTTATTCCTCTTCTTCTTTCTCTTTTTCTTCTTTCATCTCTTGTTCTTTCTCTTTCTCTTATTTTTATCTTTTTTCTTCTTCTTGTTCTTTCTTCTCTTCATCTTTCTTC
>JAWNOX010000166.1:0-152246 GCA_035045555.1 Drosophila fulvimacula | reverse complement strand
GCGAGTTATGCCATTAGCATCACTTCCCGTAATTCCCGCCGACACCAAAGGTTTGCAATCCACATTAATGTAAAAACTCCATTAACCAAAAGTGCCACAAGAATAGTGGACACTTATTAAGTGGTATTGTCCCAATAGCCCAGCATACCCAATACTGTAAACATAAACAATTGTAGCAGCTCCAGCTGCATAACCTAAACACTTTAGGCAGCATACCCAATATTGTAAACATAAACATTCAAGCTCCAAGACCTTGAGCAGCATACCAAAACAGAAATGTTAACATAAACAATTGTAGCAGCTCCAGCTGCATAACCTAAACACTTTTAATTAAATAAGACAAAATCCGAGATTCATTCGGAACCTAGAATTGAATAAGCATCAGTTGTATTCGAGATCACAAATAAAGAACATGTATTGACTCCTGAATTTTCATGGAAGTACATAATTGGCGCAGCCGGTACTCAAGTAACAACAGTTTGACAATTATTGTGGAAACATTGAAATTAACTCAAAGTCAACGAAACAATAAAAAAATTGTTTGTTACAAATAACTAAGTGCAGAAAAGAATTATTGTGGAAACTTTGGATGTAATCCAAGTCAACGAAACAATAAAAAAAAAAACTGTACAATTTAAAAGTGTGAATAAAAACAATTATTGTGGAAACTTTGAAAGTAATCCAAGTTAACGAAACAATAAATTTAATTCATACAAAACAATAACTTTAAAAAAAAAATAATATATATATATATAACTTAAAATGGCAAATCAACAACCAATAGTTGAAATGCAGCAATGCATTCAATTATTAACTAATGTCATAATTGCAAGAGAAGGTGAAGGCAGAAATCCAGTTACAACTCAAAGGAACTGCATCGAGAAGGAGACGAGATATTTACCGATTTTCAATGGCCAGGATGGAACTTTACATGGATTCGTGTCTGCAGTGGATCAGATCATGGAGGAGTATGATGACAACGATCAGGTCTTCACTGTCATATTCAACACCAAAATTCAAGGTCAGGCTAGAACTATGCTTAATATTAATCCACCAACAAATTGGGCGGAATGTAAAATTCGTTTGCGACATCACTATAGGCCAAGAACGGATCAAATGGGACTAACCAGGAAAATAAATAATCTAAGAGTAACAAGTGTAAGAGATCTTGATAACAAAATAAGAATCATTGTTGAGGAAATTACTGATTTTTCGGTCTTTGAGAATAATAGCAGACTAGTAGATATCCTAAGTGGATTATTGATTCAAAGAGTTAAAGAAGTAGCATGTGGTCCAATGGCAATTGCCCTAATGAATAAAACAACTTTAACAGATGTCAGAAATGAACTTTCAAATTTCATTGGTCTAAATTTTGGAAATTTAAATCAAAAACTATTAATAAAAAGAGACAATGACTATTCATCAAACAATAATAACAGACAATTTAATGAACAGAATAACCAAAACTCAAGACGATACACAGACAACAGAAATTCTAACGAAAATAATAATAAAAATAATGAACAATATCAGCCAAATAATGATTACCAAAGACAAAATAGAAAGCAGCAAAGTCAGAATGTTAGACAAAACCAAAACTATAATAAACAGCAGCAAAGTCAGAATGTTAGACAAAACCAAAACTATAACAGACAGCAACAAAGCCAAAACGTAACACAAAATCAAAACTTTAACAGACAGCAAAGTCAAAATATTCGACAAAATCAAAATGCAAATAATACACAAAATTATCAGCAACGACCACCAGAAGCAATGAGTGTAGGCAATTTATATGACGAAGAAGTAAATAACAATTCAAATAACGAAAACAAACAGGAAGAGTTTTTTACCAACTAGCCTCGGATAAAAGAAAAATTTTTATTAAAGGAACAATTGAGGGAGATACTTTTCTAATTTTAGTGGATACTGGATCTACTATAAGTATATTGAACACCAAAAATGTGCATGAATCAAAATATAAAATGCTTGACAAATTTTCAAAAACCATTTACACTATTAATGGAGAAATAAAAAATGACAACTATTTAGTTAAAACAGAAGTGCCAAGTGAATTTAAATATGCAGATTGTGCAAGAACAAGATGGGTAGCTATGTCCCTGGAAAAATCGTATGATTTTCTATTGGGCATGGATTTTATCCAAGGAAACTTTGAAAATATTGATTTTAAAAACCAAATAATAAAGCTTTGCAATGGAGTCGAAATTCATTTCCTTTCCAAACTATCAGAAGATATTTGTGTAATGGAAGTAGGTGAAATTGATGACTTTAAGCTAAAAGAGCTCAATGTTGAGGAAATTCAGATAATAAAAAATATAACGAAAAAGTATGAAAAATTATATTTTAAAGAAGGTGATCAGTTAACTAATACCAACACAATAGTTCACAACATAAAAACTACTACAGATCATCCTATAAATTAAAAAATCTATAGGGTTTCTCCAAAATATGAAGAAGAAGTAAGAAAACAAATAATTGAAATGGAAAAAAGTGGAATAATAAGAAAAAGCAAAAGCAAATATAGCTCTCCTATATGTGTTATTAAGAAAAAAATTGATAACTCAGGAATTCAGAAATATCGTATATGTGTTGATTATAGGCGATTAAATCAAGTAACCGTTCCAGATAAGTATCCAATACCTATCATGGACGCTGTATTAGATAAACTTGGTAAAGCCCAATATTTTACTACTCTTGATTTAGCAAAAGGCTACCATCAAATATTAATGGCAGAAGAAGATATTGAAAAAAACAGCTTTCATAACACCAATGGGATTGTACGAATATGTTAGAATGCCATTCGGGTTAAAAAATGCTCCAGCTACTTTCCAACGTTTAATGAACGAAATATTAAGGGAATATATAAACAAAATTTGTGTAGTATATCTTGATGATATTTTAATATTTTCAACAACATTAGAAGAACATAAGGTTGCTCTAGAAAAAATTTTCAAAACACTCAGAAATCATAATTTGAAAATACAACCAGACAAATGCTCCTTTATGAATAAACATACGGAATATTTGGGACATATTCTGACAAAAGACGGATTAAAACCAAACCCAAGAAAAATAGAAGCAATAAAAGAAATTCCATTGCCGAAAACTGAAAGACAATTAAAAGGATTCCTAGGAATGACAGGATTTTACAGAAAATTTATTAAAGACTATTCCAAAATTGCTTATCCAATGATAAGATATTTACAAAAAGGTATATCAATTAATATAAATGACCCACAGTTTATAGATGCATTTGAAAATCTTAAAACTCTTATAAGCTCACATCCAATATTAAAATATCCAGAATTTGACAAACCATTTACAATCACTACTGATGCCAGTGATTTTGCCATAGGTGCAGTTTTATCTCAACAAGGACAACCAATTGCATTCGTTTCACGAACACTTAACAAACATGAGAAGAATTATAGTACAATTGATAAAGAATTTTTGTCTATTGTACATGCTGTAAATTATTTTAAACATTATTTGATTGGTAATAAATTTGAAATTATAACAGATCATGCTCCTATTAAATACTTAAATTCAAAATTCAAAGGAAAAGAAATGACAGCTAGACATCAAAGATGGATTTTAAAACTTCAGGAATTTGATTATAATATTACATATTTAAAAGGCAAAGACAATAAAGTAGCAGATTTTTTAAGCAGACAAGAAACAGCTCAGTTAATCAATAAAGCCAATAAAGAGGAATCTAATTTTGATATAACAAACACACAACATTCAGCAGATGAAGAGGAATTAACTCATTTTTATATAAAAAACGATATTGTTAATAAATATAAAACTCAGATAATAATTACGTATTCAGCAACAGATAATATTAATATACACCACGGAAGAAAAATAATCGAAGTAAATCCAGCAGATACAGAAAATGAAATCGAAATAAAATTACAAAACAATATAGAAAAAGGAACAGTAGGAATTTTTTCAGAAGTACCAGACTCAGAATATCATAAAATACAAGGCATATTAATAAATATTTTCTCTCACTCTAAAAATATAAAATTTTTCAAATGTACAAAAAGAGCCCAAGAAATTTCAACTGAGGAAGAATTACATAAACAAATTTCAATTTACCATTCAAAAGATTCATTACACAGTGGTATAAATGAGGCATTCAATTCATTAAAAGATAAAATCTATTTTCCAAAACTAAGGGACCATATTCAATTAATAATATCAAATTGTAAAAAGTGCAAAGAAATAAAATATGATAGAAAACCCATAAGACCTAAGTTTCAATATACAGAAACACCAGATACTAAAAATCAAATTATACATTTAGACATATTTCACATAAAACACAAATCTTTCGTTACAATTATAGATAAACTCACAAAATTTGCAGTTGCTTATAACATAACAGATAGAAATTGGCGAACTAAGATGCAAATCATGATTGAACATTTTGCAAAATTTAATAAACCACAGAAAATAATAATGGATAATGAATTTAGATCAGAACATATTATACAATTTTTAAACAAAGAAGATATTGAAATACATTATACAAAGCCTAATTCACATACAGGAAACGCTGATATTGAAAGATTACATTCTACATTAATTGAAATAATAGCAGGAATAGAAAATAATGAACTATCCATTGAATCCAAAATACAATTAGCAATAACAGTTTATAATAATCGTTATCATTCAACAATAAAATGTACACCGAATCATGCTAAAAATACAGAAGATAAAAGTAAATTAAAAATGACTATTGAGGAATACAAGAACATGATTATAAACAAAAGAAACAATACAAGAGAAGAATATAATGAAGAAAGACAGGAAGGTGCGATTAAAAACTATAAAAGAGTTAGACATAAGGATGAACCTTATTTCAGATTTGCAGAATTACAAAATATTCACAAATGTAATATCAAAAGACCGTTAAAACAAGAAATTAACAAGCCTTAACAAGAAACAGATTGGCAGCTTTGACAAAGATTTTTCTATTTCACAGATATTAATCATTTTGTGCATCATTTTACCCAACTTGTCTACGGTACAAACAAGGTTACAGATTGAACCAATACAATTAAGTGCAGGATATGCACCTATACAAATCTATCCAACGGAAATAGTTAATGAAACAATTATCATATTACATATTATTAATATTGACCCTCTTCTAAATATATTAAAACAAATAGAAACAAACATACAAGAAGTTGACATTACAGACAAAAATGACTTATTAGCCGAAATCAATTTAATAAAAGCAAAAATCAAATCTATAACACCATATAGTAGAAATAAAAGAGGACTGTTAAACATAGCAGGAACAACATATAAATGGCTTTTTGGACTCATGGACGACGAAGACAGAAAAGATATTTTAGAACACCTCGAAGTAATTGATCAAAATAATCATAACATTATAAATAATATGAATCAACAAATTGTTATAAACTCACATTTTAACGATACAATACACAGTTTAGCCGAAACAATTAAACATGACAGAATAATTATTAATGAAACACTTACAAGTATGAATAGTCAAAATAAAAGAATCTTAATGAAAATTCTATACAATGACCAAATGCAAAAATTAAAAAATATTGAATTCAAAGTCAATTATATTCAGGAAAATATAGCCTCTGCAAAGAATAACATAATTCTACCCGAAATCTTATCAGAAAAAGAAATAAATAAATTTGATATTGACTTTTATAAACTAAAATTAATACGTATGGGCATTCTGAAATATAAAAATAATTGCATAATAATAGCAATAAAAATTCCAAAAAATTATATAAATGTTGATGTGAAACTACTCATCCCAATGCCTAACAATGATTATATTCAAATTGATCAAGAAAACCTATTAATTATAGAGATTAACAATAAAACATTGGAATATAAACCAAATACAATTTTAAAGGAACTAAAATTAAGTAAAAGTTGCACCATTACTAACAATTGCAAATTTATATTTAATAATATTACAAGTATTGAAGAAATTGATGATGATACACTAATAATTAAAAATGCCAGAAAAGAAAAACTATATCAAAATTGCGACAAAAGAAATATTCTATTAAACGGAAATAATCTAATACAATTTGGAAATTGCTAAATACAAATTTTAAAAGAAACATTTTCCAATAAAAAAGTAGAATTTTACGAAAAATTTTTTTATCCCACAGAACTTTTAAATCAAACGTACAAAAACACTATTAATTTTGATCATTTAACAATAACAAACTTTGAAAATTCAAAAGAAATCACAGAACTAAAATACGAAAAAAAGATAACAAATGGCATTATATTAATACTTTTAATCATTTTTATATGTTTAAGCATTTATATATACTTACGCTGCAAAACGCAAAATATTAACATTAATTTAAAAAGAATTCAGGAGAATTCATACTCTAACAGGAGAGGAGTTATGCCATTAGCATCACTTCCCGTAATTCCCGCCGACACCAAAGGTTTGCAATCCACATTAATGTAAAAACTCCATTAACCAAAAGTGCCACAAGAATAGTGGACACTTATTAAGTGGTATTGTCCCAATAGCCCAGCATACCCAATACTGTAAACATAAACAATTGTAGCAGCTCCAGCTGCATAACTTAAACACTTTAGGCAGCATACCCAATATTGTAAACATAAACATTCAAGCTCCAAGACCTTGAGCAGCATACCAAAACAGAAATGTTAACATAAACAATTGTAGCAGCTCCAGCTGCATAACCTAAACACTTTTAATTAAATAAGACAAAATCCGAGATTCATTCGGAACCTAGAATTGAATAAGCATCAGTTGTATTCGAGATCACAAATAAAGAACATGTATTGACTCCTGAATTTTCATGGAAGTACATAATTCGCGTGGCAACAGCAGCAGAAGCTCTAGAAAATTCGAAGAATTCATAACAACAACAACAAAGACAAAGTGGGGATGAATTTTCAGCAGAAGTTCAGCAGCTCAGTAGCAGTAGCTCAGTAGCTCAATAAATTTACTTAGGAATTCGCTATCTCACTCTTATGTATTGCAACGGCTGTGTTGGTAGAAGCGATGATCGCCAACATAGAGACTCGGCGTCGATTCTCTAAGCTGACGTCGACTTTTTCTGTGCAAGTTACTTAATCTTTTTTTTTTTTTAATTCCTTAATTTAATTTAAAATTATATACAAACTTTGAAGTGCATTTAAAGCCTTCGATAGGCGGGGTTTAGGGTATTTCCTAGTCGGGCACCTCCGACTAGAGTTTCCGTACTTGTTGTTCTTCCTCTTCTTCATCTTCTTATTCCTCTTCTTCTTTCTCTTTTTTTTCCTCTTCTTCTTTCTCTTTTTTTTCCTCTTCTTCTTCTTCCTCCTCATCTTCTTCTTCTTTCTCTTTTTCTTCTTTCATCTCTTGTTCTTCTCTTCTTTCTCTTCTTCTTTTATCTTCTTTTCCATCTTCCTTTTCTTTTTCTTTCTATCTTTTCTCCTCCTTTTTTTCTTCATCTTCTTTTTCTGCTTCTTTTACTTCTTCATCTTCTTTTTCTGTTTCTCATCTTTCGTTTCGTCTTTCTCTTCTTCTTCTTCATCTTCTTTATCTTCTTCTTCTTTTATCTCTTCTTCTTCTTCTTCATCTTCTTTTTTGTCTTTTTCTTCTTCTTCTCATTTCTTCTCTTTTTGTTCTTTCTCATCTTCATCTTCTTATTCCTCTTCTTCTTTCTCTTTTTCTTTCTCTTCTTCTTTTTCTTCTTCTTTTTCCTCCTTTTCCAATTCTTCTTCTTTCTCATCTCCTTTCTCTGCTTCTTTCATCTCTTGTTCTTTCTCTTTCTCATCTTTTTTTCTTCTTCTTCTTTCTTCTCTTTATCTTTTTCCTCCTCTTCTTGTTCATTTTATTTTTCTGCTTCTTCTACTTCTTCACCTTCTTTTTCTCTTTTTCATCTATCTTTTCTTCTTCTTCGTTGTCTTCTTTTTTTTTCGTCTTCTTCTTTCTCTTCTTCCTTCTCTTATTCTCTTTTTCTTCTTTCATCTCTTGTTCATTCTCTCTCTCTTCTTTCTCAACTTTTTTTCTTCTTCTTCCTCTTATTTCAATTCATCTTTTTCCTTCGTCTTCTTCTTCTTCCTCTTCTTCTTCTTGTCTCTTTCTCCCTTCCTCTACTTCTTCTTCTTCTTCCTCATCTTTTTCGTCACTTTCTTTTCGTTCTTCTTCCATCTCATTCTCTTCTTCTTCTTCTTCATCTTCTTTGTCCTCTTCTTCTTTTTCTTATTATATCCTGAACCATTCTTTCTTATTATACCCTGAACCCATTAAAAATGGGTAATCAGGGTATAATGGTTTTGTTGCAGCCCAAATGTATGTAACAGGCAGAAGGAGGCGTGACAGACCCCATAAAGTATATATATTCTTGATCAGGACGACAAGCCGAGTCGATTGAGCCCTGTCCGTCTGTCTGTCTGTCCGTCTGTCCGTATGTTTGAACGCGTGGATCTCAGAACCTATAATAGCTAGAGAATTTTTTTTATAGATTCGTGTATATCACGCGCAGGTCGATTTTGTTTTAGAAATTCGATAACTCTTCTCGTTTTTTTTTATCGATTAAAAACGAAATCGATTTTCAGTTTTAAAATTATATCTTCTATATCTTGATAGTTAGAGACTCCAAATCTTGTATTTAGCTTAATGGCCTTTATACAATTTTGATTTTTGTTAAATTTTGGATGCCAGGTCCCCTTCGCCCAAATTTTCAAAACACTTATTTCAAATACTACAGACTTGTGCTTTTGCACATACAGGCATATGAATGATATAATTACGCTGCGCAAGTTTGATAAGGAAAGTCGATCTACAAAAAAATGTATTAAGCATTTAGTTTCCCATAACACGCACATATTGGCGCAGCGAAGTCGCTGAGTAAACTGCGCAGTTAGCAGAGCGTATGCGTGCGCGTGTGTATGTATGCGTACCTTGCAACATACATACATATGTATGTATGTACATACTGTATATATTTACATATATATAAAATAAGAGTAGCATTGATATAACTTAAATAAAGGCAATATAATATACATATGTATGTATGAATAGATGAAATGCATTATGTTATTAAACGAAACGTTTACCAAACGTTTACGTACACACACTCGTGGCAACAGCAGCAGAAGCATCTAGAAAATTCGAAGAATTCATAACAACAACAACAAAGACAAATTGGGGATGAATTTTAAGCAGAAGTTCAGCAGCTCAGTAGCTTAATAACTGTACTTAGGAATTCGCTATCTCACTCTTATGTATTGCAACGGCTGTGTTGGTAGAAGCGATGATCGCCAACATAGAGTCTCGGCTTCGATTCTCTAAGCTGACGTCGACTTTTTCTATGCAAGTTACTTAATCTTTTTTTTAATTCTTTAATTTAATTTAAAATTATTATATACAAACTTTGAAGTGCATTTAAAGCCTTCGATAGGCGGGGTTTAGGGTATTTCCTAGTCGGGCACCTCCGACTAGAGTTTCCGTACTTGTTTTTTTTTTTTAAATTTTTTAATTTAATTTAAAATTATATGCAAACTTTGAAGTGCATTTAAAACCGCCGATAGGCGGGGTTTAGGGTATTTTTTAGTAGGGCACATCCGACTAGAGTTTCCTTACTTGTTGTTCTTCCTCTTCTTCATCTTCTTATTCCTCTTCTTCTTTCTCTTTTTCTTCCTCTTCTTCATCTTCCTCCTCATCTTCTTCTTCTTTCTCTTTTTCTTCTTTCATCTCTTGTTCTTTCTCTTTCTCTTCTTTTTATCTCTTTTCCATCTTCTTGTTCTTTCATCTTTCTTCTCCTCTTCTTCTTCATCTGTTTTTTCTGCTTCTTCTACTTCTTCATCTTCTTTTTCTCTTCCTCATCTTCCTTTCTTTCTTCTTCTTCGTCTTCTTCGTTCTCTTCTTCTTTTTTCTCTTATTCTCTTTTTTTTCTTTCATATCTTTTTCTTTCTCTTCTTTGTCATCTTTTTTCTTCTTCTTCTTTCTTCTCTTCATCTTTCTCCTCCTTTTTTTCTTCATCTTCTTTTTCTGCTTCTTCCTCTTCTCCATCTTCTTATTCCTCTTCTTCTTTCTTTTTTTCTTCTTCTTCTTCTTCTTCTTCCTTTTCTTCATGTTCCTCTTCCTTTTTCTCTTCCTCTGCTTCTTCTTCTCTTCTTATTTCTTATCTTCTTACTCTCATCTTCTTTCTCTTCTTATATCTCATTTTCTTTTTTTCTTCGCCATCATCTTCTTTTTCTGCTTCTTTTTCTTCGTCTTCGTCTTCTTCTTCTTCTTCTTCTCTCTTCTTCTTCCTCTTCTCCTTCCCGTTCGTCTTCTGCTTCTCCGTCTACCTCTTCTTCTTTCGCATTTCGTTTCTCTTCCTTTTCATCTTCCGTTTCTTCATCTCTTTCCTCATATTCTCCTTATTCTTCTTCCTTTTCCTTTTCCCCTATATCCTTTTTTCTCTCCTTCTTCTTTATCTTCTTCTCCTTCTTCTTCTTCTTTTAATGCATCTTCTCCTTCGTCTTCTTCTTCTGCTTGTCCTTCCTCTTTCTCCCTTCCTCTTTCTCGTCTTCTTCTTCTTCTTTCTCTTCTTCTGTCTCTTCTTCTTTTTCTCTCTTCTTTCTTACTCTTTCTCTTGCTCTTTCTCTTGCTCTTTCTCTTCTTTTTAATCTCTTTTGCTGCTTCTTCATTTTCTTTTTTTCCTTTTTCTCCTTCTTCATATTTTTTTCTTCTTATTCTTGTTCCTTATCTTCATCTTCTTCTTAGTCCTCTTCTTCTTTCTTCTCTTCCGCTTCTTCTTCTTCACTTTCTTTTCGTTCTTCTTCCTTCTCGTTCTCTTCTTCGTCTTCTTCTTCTTCTTCCATTGCTTCAGCATCTTCTTTGTCCTCTTCTTCTTTCTTCTCTTCCTCTTCTTCTATTTCTTCAACTTTCTCTTCTTCACTTTTTTTGCATCTTTTTCCTTCTCTTTCGCTTCTTCTTCTTCTTCTCCTTCTTCATATTCTTTTTCTTCTTCCTATTCTTTATCTTCTTCTTTGTGCTCTTCTTCTTTTTATTTCTTCTCTTTTTGTTCTTCCTCTTCTTCATCTTCTTATTTCTCTTCCTCTTTCTCTTAATCTTTTTCTTTCTCTTCTTCTTTCTCTTTTTCTTCTTTCAGCTCTTGTTCTCTCTCTTTCTCTTCTCTTTATCTTTTTTTCTTCTTCTTGTACTTTCTTCTTTTCATCTTCCTTCTCCTCTTCTTCTTTATTTTCTTTGTCTGCTTCTTTTATTTCTCCATCTTCTTTTTCTCATTGTCAACTTCCTTTTCCTCTTCTTCTTTGTCTTCTTCTTTCTCTTATTCTCTTTTTCTTCTTTCCTCTCTAGTTTCTTCTCTTCTTTTTATATTTTTTCTTCTTCTTGTTCTTTGTTCTCTTCATCTTATTTTTCTTCGTCTTCTTTTTCTGCTTCTTCTACTTCTTCAGCTTCTTTTCATCGTCATCTTCCTATTCTTCTTCTTCTTTTCCTTCTTCATATTCTTTTTCTTCTTCTTCCTTTTCTTCATCTTATTCTTTGTGCTCTTCTTCTTCTTCTTATTTCTTTCCTTTTTGTTCTTCCTATTCTTCTTCCTCTTTTCCTTCTTCATATTCTTTTTCTTCTTCTTCCTTTTCTTCATCTTATTCTTTGTGTTCTTCTTCTTCTTCTTCTTCTTCCCGCTCTTCCTTTTCTTCTTCCTCATCTTTTTCTCTTCTTATTTCTCCTCATCTTTTTTTCTTCGCCTTCATCTTATTTTTCTTCTTCTTTTCCTTAGTCTTCATCTGCTTTTTCTTCTTCTTTTTCTTTGTCTACGTGTTTTTTTCTTCGTCTTCATCTTTTTTTCTTCTTCTTTTTCCTTGTTTTTCGTCTTCCTTTTCTTCTTCTTCTTCTCTCCCTTCTTCTTCCTCTTCTTTTCGTCTGCTTCTTCTTCTTCTTCTTTCTTCTCTTCCTCTTCTTCTTCTTCTTTCTCTTCTTTTTCTTCCTCATCTTTTCTTATTTTTCTTCTTCTTATTCTTTCTTCTCTTCATCTTTCTCATCCTTTTTTTCTTCATCTTCTTTTTCTGCTTTTTCAACTTCTTCATCTTCCTTTTCTCTTCCTCATCTTTCGTTTCTTCTTTCTCTTCTACATCTTTTTCTTCTTCTCCCTCTTTTACATATTCCTCTTCCTCTTCCTCTTCTTCTTCTTGTTCTCCCTCTTCTACATATTCCTCTCCCTCTTCCTCTTGCTCTTCCTCTTCTTCTTCTTCCTCATCTTATTTCTTTTCTAATTTCTCTTCATCTTCTTTTTCTTTCGCTTAAATTCTTTTTCTTCTTCTTCTTCTTATTCTTCTTCTTCCTCTTATATCACTTCTTCTTCTTTGTTTTTTTTTTCTTCTTCTTTCTCTTTTTCTTCTTTTTGTTCTTCTGCTTCCTCTTCTGGTTCCTGTTCTACTTCTTCACATTTATCTTCTTCTTCTTCCTCTTCTTCTTCTTCTTCCTTTTCCTCTTTCTCTTCCTCTTCTTCATCTTCCTCCTCTTCTTCTGCTTCTTCTTCTTCTTCCTCATCTTCTTTCTCTTCTTATTTCTCCTCTTCTTTTTTTCCTTCGTCTTCATCTTCTTTGTCTTCTTCTTCTTCTCTCTCTTCTTCTTCCTCTTCTTCTCCTTCTGCTTCTCCATCTTCTTCTTGTTCTTTCGCTTCTTATTCCTCTTCCTTTTCATCTTCCGTTTCTTCATCTTTTTCCTCTTAGTCTCCTTATTCTTCTTCCTTTTCCTTTTCATTTTCCCCTATATCCTCTTCTTCTTCTTCTTTTTTTCTTCTTCTTCTTCCTTTTCCTCTCTTTCTCCTCTTCTTTTTCTTTCTCTTCTTTTTCTTTACTTTCTCTTCGTTCTTCTTTCTTCTCGTTCTCTTTTTCTTCTTCCATTTCGTCATCTTCTTTGTCCTCTTCTTATTTCTTCTCTTTTTGTTCTTCCTCTTCTTCATCTTATCTATCTTTTTCTATCTCTTTTTCTTCTTTCATCTCTTCTTCTTCCTCGCTTATTATTCCTCTTCTTTTTCATCTCCCATTTCTTCATCTTTTTTTTCTTATTCTCCTTTTTCTTCTTCCTTTTCCTTTCCTCTTTCCCCTACATCCTCTTCTTTTTCATCTTTTTCTTCTTCTTCTTTTAATTCATCTCCTCCTTCGTGTTCTTCGTGTCCTTCCTCTTTCTCCCTTCCGTTTTTTCGTCTTCTTTCTCTTCTTCTTCATTCTTGCTCTTTCTCTTGCTCTTTCTCCTCTTTTTCATTTCTTTTGCTTCTTCTTCATCTTCTCTGTTTCCTTTTTCTCCTTCTTCATATTTCCTTCTTGTTCTCTTCTTCTTTTTCTTCTTCTATTTCTTTATCTTCTTTTTTGTCCTCTTCCTCTTCTTCTTCTGCTTCAACTTTCTCATCTTCACTTTCCTTTGCATCTTCTTCCTTCTCTTTCGCTTCTTCTTCTTCTCCTTCTTCCTATTCTTTTTCTTCCTCTTCCTGTTTTTCATCTTCTTCTTTGTCCTCTTCTTCTTCTTCTTCTTATTTCTTCTCTTTTTGTTCTTCCTCTTCTTCATCTTTTTATTCCTCTTCTTCTTTCCCTTTTCTTTCTCTTCTTCTTGCTCTTCTTCTTCTTCTTCCTCCTCTTCCTCTTCTTCTTCTCTCTCATCTTCTTTCTCTTTTTCTTCATTCATCTCTTGTTCTTTCTCTTTCTCATCTTTTTTTCTTCTTCTTTCTTTTCTTCATCTTTCTCCTCCTTTTTTTCATTTTCTTTTTCTGCTTCTTCTACTTCTTCATCTTCTATATCTCTTAATCATCTTTCGTTTCGTCTTTCTCTTCTTCTTCTTCGTCTTCTTTTTGCTCTTCCTCTACTTCTTCCTCTTCCTCTTCTACATATTGCTCTTTCTTTTCCTTTTGCTCTTCGTCTTCTTTTTTTGCATCTTCTACTTCTTCATCTTCTATTTCTCTTCCTCATCTTTCGTTTCTTCTCTCTCGTCTTCTTTTTGGTCTTCCTCTTCTTTTTCTTCTCCCTCTTCTACATATTCCTCTTCCTTTTGCTCTTCCTTTTCTTCTTCTTTCCTATCTTATTTCGTTTCTTATTCTTCTTCCTCTTTTTCTTCGACTTTATCTTCATTTTCTTCTTTTGTTCTTCTTCTTTGTCTTCTTCTTCTTCTTTCTCTTCATCTTTCTCTTATTCTTTTTCGTTTTCTTCTTTCATCTCTTGTTCTTTCTCTTTCTTTTCTTCCTCATCTTTTTTCTTCTTCTTCTTCTTTCTTTTCTTCATCCCTCTCCTCCTTTTTCATCTTCGTTTTCTGCTTCTTCTACTTCTTCATATTCTTTTTCTCTTCCTCATCTTTCGTTTCTTCTTTCTCTTCTTCTTCTTCGTCTTCTGTTAGTTCTTACTCTTCTCCCTCTTCTACATATTCCTCTTCCTCTTCCTCTTGTTCTTCCTCTTCTTCCTTTTCTTCTTCCTCCTCTTCCTCTTCTTCTTCTTCCTCGTCTTCTTTCTCTTCTTCTTTTTCTTCTTCTTCTTTTCTTTTTTTCTCCTAATTCATACTTGTTTTCCTTCTTCCTTTTCTTCTCATTCTCTTCTTTTTCTTCTTCTGTTTTTTTTCGTCTATTTCTTCATCTTCTTCTTTGTCCTTTTCTTCTTTCCCTTTGTTTCTCTTCTTCTTCCTCTTCTCCTTCTTTCCCATCTTCTTTCTCTTTCATCTCTTGTTCTTTCTCTTCTTTTATCTATTTTTCTTTTTCTTGTTCTTTCTTCTCATCATCTTTCTCCTCCTTTTTTCCTAACCTTCTTTTTCTGCTTCTTCTACTTCTTCATCTTTTTTTTCTCTTCCTCATATTCCTTTTCTTCTTCTTCTTTCTCTTTTTCTTTTTTCATTTCTTGTACTTCCTCATCTTTTTTTCTTTTTCTTGTTTTTTCTTCTCATCATCTTTCTCCTCCTTTTTTTCCCCATCTTCTTTTTCTGCTTCTTGTACTTCTTCATCTTCCATTTCTCTTCCTCATTTTTCTTTTCTTCTTCTTCTTTCTATTATTCTTTCTCTTTTTCTGCTTTCATCTCTTGTTCTTTCTCATTCTATTCTTACTCATCTTTTTTTCTACTTCTTTCTTCTCTTCATCTTGCTCCACCTTTTTTTCTTAAACTTCTTCATCTTTTATTTCTCTTCCTCATTTGTCGTTTCTTCTTTCTTTTCTTCTTCTTTGACTCCTTTTTGTTAATCCTCTTCATCTTCTACATATTTCTCTTCCTCTTCCTCTTCCTCTTGCTCTTCATCTTCTTCTTCTTCTTCCCCCTCTTCCTCTTCTTCTTCTTCCTCATCTCATGTGTCTTCTTCTTCATTTTATTCGTCTTCATCTTCTTTGTCTTCCTCTTCATCTTTCTTTTCTTCTTCTTCTTCTTCTTCTTTTATCACTTCCTCTTTTTTTTTATTTTTTTTCTTCTTCTTTCTCTTTATCTTCTTCATTATCTTCGTCTTCTTATTATTATTTTTCGTCTTTTTTTGCTCCTCTTCTTCTTTTTCTTCTTTTTGTTCTTCCACTTCCTCTTCTGGTTCCTCTTCTCCTTCTTCGCATTTATCTTCTTCTTCTTTCTTCTCTCCTTCTTCTTACTTTTCCTAATATTCCTCTTCCTTTTCATCTTCCTCTTCTTCTTCTTTTGCTACTCATCTTCTGCGTATTCATCTTCTTTTTCTTTTTCTTTTTCTTTTTCTTCGCCTCCATCTTCTTTTTCTTTTTCTTCGTCTTCGCCTTTTTTTCTTCTTCTTCTTCTCTCTCTTCTTCTTCCTCTTCTTCTACGTCTGCTTCTCCTGCTTCCTTTTCTTCTTTCGCTTCTTATTCCTCTTCCTTTTCATCTTCCGTTTCTTTATATTTTTCCTCCTATTTTCCTTATTCTTCCTGCCTTTCCTTTTCCCCTATATCCTCTTCTTCTTCATCTTCTTTTTTCTCTTCTTCTTCTTCCTTTAATTTATCTTCCCCTTTGTCTTCTTCTTTTTTTCTTCCTCTCTCTCCCCTTCTTTTTTTCGTCTTCTTCTTTTTCTGCTTCTTCTACTACTTCATCTTTTTTTCTCTTTCTCATCTTCCTTTTTTCTTTTCTTCTTCTTTTTTCTGTTCTTCTTTCTCTTATTTTTCTCTTTTTCTTCTTTCATCTCTTGTTTTTTCTTTTTCTTTTTTTTCTTCATCTTCTTTTTCTGCTTCTTCTACTTCTTCATCTTCAATTTCTCTTCCTCATCTTTTGTTTCTTCTTTCTCGTCTTCTTCTTCGTCTTCTTTTTGTTTTTTCTTCTTTTGTTCTTCTTCTTCTCCCTCTTCTACACATTCCTCTTCCTCTTCCTCTTGCTCTTCCTCTTCTTCTTCTCCTTGCTCCCCTTCCTCTTCTGCATCTTCTTTATCTTAGTTCTATTCTTATTTTTCTTCTTCTTCTTTTTCTTCGTCATCATCTTCTTTTTCTTTGTCTTCATCTTCCTTTTCTTCTTCTTCTTCTTTTATCACTTCTTCTACTTCTTTTTTTCTTCTTCTTCCTTTTTTTCTTTCTTATCTTCTTTTTCTTCTTTTTGTTGTCTGCTTCCTCTTCTGGTTCCTCTTCTCCTTCTTCGCATTTATCTTTTTCTTCTTCTTCCTTTTCTTCATATTCCTCTTTCTTTTCCTCTTCCTCTTCTTTTTCTTACTCATCTTCGTCGTGTTCATCTTGTTTTTCTTCGTCTTCATCTTCTTTTTCTTCTTCTTTTTCTTCCTCTTCGTCTTCTTTTACTTCTTCTTCTTCTCTCTCTTCTTCTTCCTCTTCTTCTTTGTCTTCGGATATAAGATAATCCTGTAGGCGTAGATGATCTATTGAGTTCTTGTATGAGAGACTGAGTTTTACATCATCTGCATACATGAATATCCTAGAGTAAGAAATACAGCTGGGAAGGTCATTTATAAATAGGGAGAAAGGTAGGGGGCCCAAGTGACTACCCTGAGGAACACCCGAAGAGATAAATATGACCATCGAAGTAGATGTTCTCAACAGAACTCTTTGGATTCTACCCATCAAATAGGAAGCAATCCAAAACCGAATCCCAATTAGTCAAACTTTTGAAGCAAGATGTCATGCTGAACAGAGTCAAATGCCTTACTGAAATGAGTGTATATAACATCTGTTTGCATTTTCTTTAAAAAGCTTTCATTGACTAGGGATGAAAATTCTAATAAGTTCGTCGAGGTTGATCGATTCTGAACAAAACCATGCTGCGATGGTGAAATAATGGATTTACAAAAGTGCTGTAAATAACAAGTTATAATTTTTTCAAATAACTTCGGAATAGTAGAAAGCTTGGCAATGCCTCTGTAATTTGAAATATCAGATCTTCCTCCTTTATTATACAGAGGAATAATAAATGATTCTTTCTAAATTGAAGGAAATACCGAGGTATCAAGAGACAAATTAAACAGTTTTAATAAAGGTGACCACAAAGAAGCACTGCATTCTTTAATCATACAACTAGGAATACCATCCGCCCCCGGAGAGAACGACGATTTCAACGTACGCATAAAAGCGGATAAAAGAGAGACAGGAGAAATATTAGAAACCATAATATTTCCATTCATTTCCGAGTTTAAAATTGGAAAAGAATTGGTTTCTGAAATGGCAGTTGAATAAGTGGATTGGAAGAACTTTGCAAATAGATCTGAGGTATCTTGATCATTGCAAGTACTGTCAGAACCTAGGAAAAACGAGGATGGAAACCCAGAAGATGTACGCTTCAAATTTACAAATGAATAAAATCTTTTGGGATCACGAGCAAACTGCCTTTTACAGCGTATAAGGTAATTCTCATAACAACGAGAGTTTAAAATATTGAAATTGGCCTTAGCTAAGGAGTATTTAGACCAATCAACGATCGAACCCGACTTTTTGAACTTTTTAAAACATTTAGATTTAAAATTTTTTAGAGTTGAAAGAGTCGAAGTGAACCAGGGAGGTTTATTAGAAAGAGATTTGGGAAGACACTTAGGAACGCACTTGTCTAGAATAGCATTTAAAGTATTGTAGAATGTTGAAACTGCTAAGTTTACATCAACTGCCTCATATAAAGGAGCCCAATCTGTTGCATTAATGAGATCATTAAGCAAAACAAAATTACATTTACTTTTAGATGATAAGAGGGTAAAAATTGGTGGACAGTAAATAGGTATTAAAACCTCTAATGTTGGATGATATAAATCCTCAGGTATACAAAAGGGGGATGATCTTAAAACTTAATTAATGCTGGCGTCATCATTAGTAATCGTATTTCTTTTCTTATTTCTCTTCTTCTTCTTTTTCTTCGTCTTCACCTTCTTTTTCTTCGTCTTCATCTTCGTTTTCTTCTTCTTCTTCTTGTTTTATCTCTTCTTCTTCCTTTTCTTTTATTCTTCTTCTTTCTCTTTTTCTTCTTCATCATCTTCTTCTTATTATTATTATTCTTCTTATTTTTCTTCTTCGTCCTTTTTTCTTCCTCTTCTTCTTTTCCTTCTTCTGCTTCCTCATCTGGTTCCTCTTCTCCTTCTTCGCATTTATCTTTTTCTTCTTCCTCTTCTCCTTCGTCTTCCTTTTCTTTTTCTGCGTCTTCATCTTCTTTTTCTTTTTCTTCGTCTTCGTCTTCTTCTTCTCTCTCTTCCTCTTCTTCTTTCGCATCTTAATCCTCTTTCATCTTCCGCTCTTCCTTCTTATTCTCTTCTTCTTCTTTTTCTTCTTCTATTTCATAATCTTCTTCTTTGTACTTCTTATATTCTTCTGCTTATGTCTTCTTCTTTTGTTCTTCCTCTTCTGCTTCTTTTAATTCCTCTTCTTCTTTCCTTTTTCTATCTCTTCTTTTTTTTCTTCCTCTTCTTCTTCCTTCTCTTGCTCTTCTTCTTCTTTCCCATATTCTTTCTCTTTTTTTTCTTTCATCTCTTGTTTTTTCTCTTTCTATTCTTTCTCATCTTATTTGCTTCCTCTTCTTCTTTCTTCTCTTCATCTTTCTCCTCCTTTTTTTCTTCATCTTCTTTTTCTGCTTCTTCTACTTCTTCATTTTCTTTTTCTCCTCCTCATCTTCCTTTTCTTTTTTTTTCTAATTCTTTTTCTTCTTATGCTTCTTTCTCTTATTCTTTCGCTTTTTCTTTTTTCATCTCTTGTTCTTTCTTTTCTTTCTCATCTTTTTTTCTTCTTCTTTTTCTTTCTTCTCTTCAGCTTTTTCCTTCTTTTTTTCTTCATCTTCTTCTTCATCTTCTTCTTCTTCCTCCTGTTCCTCTTCTTCTTCTTCCTCAGCTTATTTTTTTCTTATTTCTCTTCTTCTTCTTTTCTTCTTTCTTTATCTTTTTCTTCTTCATTATCTTCTTCTTCTTATTATTATTCATCTTCGTCTATTTTCTTCCTCTTCTTCTTTTTGTTCTGCTTCCTCTTCTGGTTCCTCTTCTTCGCACTTATCTTCTTCTTCTTCTTTTTCCTTTTCTTCATATTCCTCTTCCTCTCCCTCTTCCTCTCCCTCTTCTTCTTCTTCTTCCTCATCTTCCTTTTCTTCCTCTTCTTCTTTTTTATCTTCTTTATCTTCTTATTTCTCCTCTTCTTTTTTTTCTTCGTCTTCTTCTTCTTTTTCTTCGTTTTCATCTTCTTTTTTTTCGTCTTCGTCTTCATTTTCTGCTTCTCCTTCTTTCTCTTCTTTTTTTGCTCTTTCTCTTCTTTTTCATCTCTTTTGCTTCTTCTTCATCTCCTTTTTTCCTTTTTCTACACTCTTCATATTTTTTTTCCTCTTCTTCTGCTTCTATTTCTTCATATTCTTCTGTATCCTCTTCTTTTTCTTATATCTTCTCTTCCTCTTCCTTTTCTTCTTCTTCAACTTTCTCATCTTCAGTTTCTTTTGCATCTTCTTCCTTTTCTTCATCTTCTTCTTCTTATTATTCCTCTTTTTGTTCTTCCTCTTCTTTATTATCTTATTCCTCTTCTTCTTTCTTTTCTTCTTTTTCTTCATCTTCTTTCTTGCTCGTTCTCTTGCTCTTTCTCTTTGTTGCCATCTCTTTTGGTTCTTCATTTTTTTTCTTCTTCAACTTTATCTTTGTCCTTTTCGTCTTCTTCGTCTTTTTTTCTTCCTCTTCTTCTTTTTCTTCTTTGTGTTCTTCTGTTAACTCTTCTTCTTCCTCTTCCTCCTTTTCTTCATATTCCGCTTCCCTTTCCTCTTCCTCTTCTTCTTCTTCTTCTTCTTCTTCTTCCTCTTCGTCCTCTTCTTCTTCTTCTTCCTCCTCATCTTCTTTCTCCTCTTCTTTTTTTCTTCGCCTTCAGCTTCTTTTTCTTCTTCTTTTTCTTCGTCTTTATCTTCTTTTCTTTTTTTTTTTCTTCGTCTTCGTCTTCTTTTTCTTCTCCTTCTTCACTCTCTTCTTCTTTCTTTTCTTCTTTGTCTTCTTCTTCTGCTTCTTCTTCTTCCTCTTCTTCTTTTGCTTGTTATTCCTCTTCCTTTTCATCTTCCGCTTCTTCATATTTTTCCTCTTATTCTCCTTATTCTTCTTCCTTTTGCTTTTCCCCTATATAATCTTCTTCCTCTTTTTTCTCTTCTTCTTCTTCATCTTCTTTTTCTTCTTCTTCTTCTTCTTCTTCTTACTTTCTTTCATCTTTTCGTTCGTCTTCTTCTTATTCTTTTTCTTCCTCTTTCTCCCTTCCTCTTTTTCGTCTTCTTCTTCTTCTTTCTTGCTCTTTCTCTTCTATTTCACCTCTTTTGCTTCTTCTTCATCTTTTTTCCTTTTTCTCCTTCTTCATATTTTGTTTCTTCTTCTTCCTTTTCTTCGTCTTTTTCTTTGTCCTCTTCTTCATATTTTGTTTCTTCTTCTTCCTTTTCTTCATCTTCATCTTCTTCTTTGTCCTCTTCTTCTTCTTATTTATTCTCTTTTGTTCTTCGTCTTCTTCATCCTCCTATTGCTCTTCTTCTTTCTCTTTTTCTTTCTCTTCTTCTTTCTCTTTTTCTTCCTCCTCCTCTTCCTCATCTTCTTCTTCTTCTTTCTCATCTTCTTTCTCTTTTTCTTCTTTCATCTCTTGTTGTTTCTCTTTCTCGTCTTTTTATCATTTTTTCTTCTTCTTGTTCTTTCTTCTCTTCATCTTTCTCCTCCTTCTTCTTCATCTAATTTTTCTCTTTCTCATCTTCCTTTTCTTCTTCTTCTTTCTTTTTATTTTCTTTTTCTCTTTCTCATCTTTCGTTTTTTCTCTCTCTTCTTATTCTCTGTCTTCTTTTTGTTCTTCCTCTTCTTCTTCTTCTCCCTCTTCTATATATTCCTCTTCCTCTTGCTCTTCCTCTTCTTCTTTTTCTTTTCTACTCTTCCTCTTCTTCTTCTACCTCATCTTATTTCTTTTCTTATTTCTCTTCTCCTTCTTTTTTTTCGTAATCATTTTCTTTACTATTCTTCTTTTCTTCTTCTTCTTCTTCTTTATCTTCTTTTTCTTCTTCTTCTTTTATCTCTTCTTCTTCTTCTCCTTCTTCTTCTTCTTTCTCTTCTTCTTCTTTCTTGCTTTTTCTCCTGCTATCTTATCGTTCTTCTTCCTTCTCGTTCTCTTCTTCTTCTTCTTATTCTTCCATTTCTTCATCTTCTTCTTTGCCCTCTGCTTCTTCTTCTTTTTTCTTCTTCTTCTTCTTCACCATCTTTATATTCTTTTTCTTCTTCCTTTTCTTCATCTTCTTCTTCTTATTTCTTCTCTTTTTGTTCTTCTTCTTCTTCATCTTCTTTTTCCTCTTTCTCTTATTCTTTCTCTTTTCTTCTTCTTTCTCTTTTCTTCTTCTTTCTTTCTTCTTCTTCTTCTTTATCATCTTTTTTCTCTTCTTCATTCTCTTTTTCTTCTTTCATCTCTTGTTCTTTCTTTCTCATCTTGTTTTCCTCTTCTTTATCTTCCTTCTCTTCATCTTTCCCCTCCTCTTTTTCTTCATCTTCTTTTTCTGCTTCTTCATCTCCTTTTTCTCTTCCTCATCCTCTTTTCTTCTTCTTTTTTGTCTTCTTCTTCTTCGTCTTCATTTTGTTCTTCCTCTTCTTCTTCTTATCCCTTTTCTTCATATTCCTCTATCTTTTTCTCTTCCTCTTTGTCCTCTTCCTCCTCTTCTTTTTTTCCTCCTTATCTTCTTTCTCATCTCATCTTATTTCTCCTCTTCTTTTTTTCTTCGTCCTCATCTTCTTTTTTTCTTCGTCTTCATCTTCAAGACGAAGAACAAGAAGAAGAAAAAGAAAATGGAGACGAAGAAGATGAGTAAGAAAAGGAAGAAGAAGGAGAAGAGACAAAAGAAGAAGATAAATGCAAAGAAGGAGAAGAGGAACCAGAAATGAAAGCGGAAGAAAAAAAAAAATGAAAAAGAAGAAGGGGCAGAAAAAGGACGAAGAAGAAAAATAAGAAAAATAATAATAAGAAGAAAACGATGATGAAGAAGAAAAAGAGAAAGAAGAAGAAAAAAGAAAAAGAAGTGGAAGTGATAAGAGAAAGAGATGAAGACGAAGGAAAGGAGGATGAAGAGGAAGAAAAAGAAGAAGAAGAGAAATAAGAAAAGAAATAAGATGAGAAAGAAGAAGAAGAAGAGGAAAAGCAAGAGGAAGTGGAAGAAGAATATGTAGAAGAGGGAGGAAGAACAAAAATACAAAGAAGGAGAAGAGAAATAAGAAACGAAAGATGAGCAAGACAAATAAAAAATGAAGAAGTGGAAGAAGCAGAAAAAGAAAATGAAAAAAGGAAGAGAAAGATGAAGAGAAGAAAGAAAGAAAGAAGAAGTAAAAAGATTAGGAAGAAGAGAAAAATAAAGAACAAGAGATGAAAGAAGAAAAAGAAAAAAAATAATAGAAAAATGAAGACAAAGAAGAAGAAGAAAAAGAAGATGAGGAAGAGAAAAAGAAAAAAAAGATGAAGAAGAAGAAAAAAAAGAAGAAGAAGAGAATTTATGGGAAAGGGAAAAGGAACAAGAATAAGGAGTATAAGAGGAAAAAGATGAAGAAACTGAAGATGAAAAGGCATAAGAAGTGAAAGAAGAAGACGAAGAAGGAGAAGCAGAAGAAGAAGACGAAGAAGAAATGGAAGGGGAAGAGAAAAAAGAAGAAGAAGATGAAGACGAAGAAAAAAAGAAGGGGAGAAGTAAAAAGAGAAATAAGATGAGGAAAAAGAGGAAGAACAAAAGGAAGAGGAATATGTAGAAGAGGGAAAAGAAGAAGAAGAGGAAGAACAAAAAGAAGACGAAGAAGAAGAAGAGAAAGAAGAAACGAAAGGTGAGGAAGAGAAAAGGAAAATGAAGAAGTAGAAGAAGCAGAAAAAGAAGATGAAGAAGAAGAGGAGGAGAAATATGAAGAGAAGAGAGAATAAGAAGAAGAAAAAAAGATAAAAAGATGGGAAAGAAAAAGAACAAGAGATGAAAGAAGAAAAAGAGAAAGAAGAAGAGAAAAAAGAAGAAGAAGAAGATAAGGATATAGTGGAAAAGGAAGAAGAATAAGAGGAAAAAGATGAAGAAACGGAAGATGAAAAGAAAGAGGAATAAGATGCGAAAGAAGAAGAGGAAGAAGGAGAAGCAGAAGAAGAAGAGGAAGGAGAAGAGAGAAAAGAAGAAGAAGAGAAAGAAGATGAACCCGAAGAAAAAGAAGAAGGAAAAGAAGATGAAGACGAAAAAAAAAGAAGAGAAAGAACATGAGGAAGAAAAAGAAGAAGAAGAAGAAGAGGAAAAAGAAGAAGATAAATGCGAAGAAGGAGAAGAGGAACCAGAAGAGGAAGCAGACAACAAAAAGAAGAAAAAGAAGAAGAGGAAGAAAAAAGACAAAGAAGAATAACAATAATAAGAAGAAGATGATAAATAAGAATAAGAGAAAGAAGAAGAAAAAAAGAAAAGGAAGAAGAATAGATAAAAGAACAAGTAGAAAAAGAATATGAAGGCGAAGAAAAAGAAGAAGAGAAATAAGAAAAGAAATAAGATGAGGAAGGAGAAGAAGAGGAACAGGAGGAAGAAGAAAAAGAAAAAGAGGAAGAAGAAACGAAAGATGAGAAAGAGAAGAAGAAGATGACGAAGTACGAGACGAAGAAAAAGAAGATGAAGAAAAAAAGGAGGAGAAAGATAAAGAGAAGAACGGAAAAAAGAAGAAAAAAAGAAAAGAGATAGAACAAGAGACGAAAGAAGAAAGAGAGAAAGAAGAAGAGAAAGAAGAAGAGGAAGAGTAATAAAAAGATGAAGAAGAGGAAGAGCAAAAAGAGAAGAAATAAGAAGAAGAAGAGGACAAAGAAGGAGATGAAGAAAAGGAAGAAGAAGAAAAAAAAGAATCGAAAAAGAAGAAAGAAGATGCAAAAGAAAGTAAAGAATAGAAAGTTGAAGAAGAAGAGGAAGAGAAGAAAGGAGAGGACAAAGAAGAAGATGAAAAAATGGAAGATGAAGAAGAAGAAGAAAAAGAAGAGAACGAGAAGGAAAAAAACCAAAAGAAAGTGAAGAAAAAGAAGAGAAAGAAGAAGAAGAAGATCAAGAGAAAGAGAAGAAAGAAAAAGAATAAGAAAAAAAGATGAGAAGGAAGAGAAAGAACAAGAGATGAAAGAAGAAAAAGAGAAAGAATAAGCGAAAGAAGAAGAAGAAGAAAAAGTAGAAGAAGAAGAAAAGAAAAGGAAGATGAGGAAGAGAAAACTAAGATGAAGAAGTAGAAGAAGCAGAACAATAATACGAAGAAGAAGAGTAGGTGAAAAATGAAGGGAAGAAAGAACAAGAAGAAGAAAAAAAGATAAAAAGAATTGAAAGACAAAGAAAAAATGAAAGAAGAAAAAGAAGAAAAGAAAGAAGAAGAGTAAGAAGATGAAGAAGAGGAAGAACAAAAAGAGAAGAAATGTGAAGAGGACAAAGAAGATGAAGAAATGGAAGAAGAAGAAGAGAAGGAGAAGGAAGAAGAACGAAAAGAAAGTGACGAAAAAAAGAGAAAGAAAAAGAAGAAGAGGAAGAGAAGAAATAAGAGGAAGAGGACAAAGAAGAAGATGAAGAAAATGAAGAAGAAGAAGCAGAAAAAGAAGATGAAGAATAAGAAGAGAAAAAGAAGATGAAGAAGAAGAGAATGTAGGGGAAAAGGAAAAGGAAAAGGAAGAAGAATAAGGAGAATAACAGGAAAAAATTGAAGAACTGGAAGATAAAAAGGAAGAGGAATAAGAAGCGAAAAAAGGAGAGGAAGGAGAAGAAGAAGAAAAAGACGAAGAAGAAGACGAGAAAGAAAAAACGAAAAATGCGGAAAAGAAATAGAAGATGAAAAAGTAGAAGATGCAGAAAAAGAAGATGAAGAAAAACAGGTGGGGAAAGATGAAGAGAGGAAAGAAGAAGTAAAAAAGGTAATAAAAAAAGAGATAGAACAAGAGGTAAAAAAAGAAAAAGAGAAAGAAGAAGAAAAGGAAGATGAGGAAGAGAAAAAGAAGATGAAGAAGTAGAAGAAGCAGAAAAGGAAGAAAAAAGGAGGAGAAAGATGAAGAGAAAAAAACAAGAAAGGGAAAATAAGATAAAAAGAAGAGCAAGAGAAAGAACAAGATATGAAAGAAGAAAAAGAGAAAAAAGATGAGAAAGAAAAAGAAGAGGCAGAGGAGGAAGACGAAGAAGAACAAAAAGCGGAGAAATAAAAAGAAGAAGAAGAACAAGAAGACGAAGAAGTCGAAAAAGAGGAAGGGAGAAAGAGGAAGAACAAGAAGAAGAAGACGAAGGAGAACATGAATTAAAGGAAGAAGAAGAAAAGAAGATGATAAAGAAGAAGAAGAAGAAGAAATGGGAGGAAGAAGATGAAGAAGTAGAAGAAGCAGAAAAAGAAGATGAAGAAAAAAGGAGAAGAAAGATGAAGAGCAGAAAGAAGTAAAAGAAGCAAAAAAGATGAGAAAGAATAGAAAGAGAAAGAAGAAGAGATAAAAGACGAAAAAGAAAAAGAATAAGAGAAAGAAGATGAAGAAGAGGAAGAACAAAGAGAAAGGCAATAAGAAGAGGACAAAGAAGATGAAGAAATGTAAGAAGAAGAGAACGAGAAGGACGGAAGAACGAAAAGAAAGTGAAGAAAAAGAAGAGAAAGAAGAAGAAGAAGAAGAGGAAGAGAAGAAAGAAAAAAAGAGGACAAAGAAGAAGATGATGAAGAAGAAAAAGAAGAAGAAAAAAATATGAAGAACGAGAAAAAGGAAAAAAAGAATATGAAGAAGACGCAAAAGAAATGAAGAAGAGGAGAAAGAGCAAGAAAGAAGAGAAAGAAGACGAAGAAGACAAAAAAAGAAGAAGACAAAGAAGAAGAAAAAAGGAAGAAAAGGAAGATGAGGAAGAGAAAAAGAAGATGAGGAAGTAGAAGAAGCAGAAAAAGAAGATGAGAAAGAAGAGGAGGAGAAAGATGAAGAGAAGAAAGAAGAAAAAGAGATATAAATAAGATAAAGAGAAAGAATAGATGAAAGAAGAAAAAAAGAAAAGAAAGAAGATTAAGAAGAGGAAGAACAAAAAGAGAAGATATAAGAAGAGGACAAAAAATAAGATGAAGAACAGTATCACTTCAACCTCTCAAGAGATAAGACGTGCTGCATCAAATATAAAAACAAAAGCAAAACCCCGCTACGCAAACGCAAAGCTTATCAGCAAACGCGCGACTAACAAAAATCAACCGCAAAAGCAAACAGAAACAAAAGCAAACACACACCATAAACAGTTACACCGGGCAATAGCCCAAAAACAACAACCATGAACGAACCACCCGATAGAAGCAAAACCTACAAAACACAACTAAACGAGCCAAAATACATTGTACTAAAACGGAACGACAACGAATCATTCGAAAAAGTGCCACCGTTTATCATAAAAAAAACCATAGACTATGCATGCGGAGGAGAAGTTGAAACATGTAAAAAAACAAGAGACGGCTCCCTGCTTATTAAAACTAAAAACAAACTGCAAGCACTGAAACTAATTGCGCTAAAAAAAATGAATAATCTCGATATCACTGCAACAGAACACAAGACTTTAAACACAACCAAAGGCGTAATATATTGCAATGAACTACGAAACATAGGTGAAAGCGAAATACTGGAAGAATTAAAACCACAGAACGTAATCGAAGTGCGCAAAATTCTAAAAAAACAAACAAACAACACAAACCAAGAACAAACCTCACTTGTCGAAACTGGTCTCATAACAATTACATTTTCAACTCACAAACTACCCTAATTAATAAAAATTGGCTACGAAACCGTCCGTGTACGACCATATATCCCACTCCCGCTGCAGTGCAAAAATTGTCTCCGCTTTGGACACCCTACCGCTATCTGCAAGAGCTCCGAAATATGCAAAAACTGCTCAGAAGCAAAACATACAAATGAAGGGGAACTCTGCAAAAATACGCAAAACTGCCTAAACTGCAAAAATAACCCCCAAATTGACCACCAACATAGCCCACTCGACCGTAAATGCCCCACCTTCCTCAAACAACAAGAGCTAACTGCAATAAAAACCACCGAAAAAGTTGATAACAAAACCGCACTTGATATATATCACAACAGGCACAATCAACAGTTGAGAAACAGCTATGCTAAAACTCTTGCACAACCAACGCCAAACACATCAACACCAAAACAAAATTCAACCAATACACAAGGCTCACATGCACAAATCATTAATACGCAGCAAGCACTCCATCTATGATCTCCCCCCTGGAGAAACTATTCACAGATATAAAAAAAAGGTATCAACCTAACTCCACTGTAACAGAAGATATGGAAACAGACGGTAACCCTCCCCACACGGAAAACAAATCATATCTATCACAGTCAACTGAAGATCTAAAACTAAGAATATTTACCAAAGATAAATCTAGCCCACTAGCAACTAACTTTAAGCCCTCTAAACCAAAAACAAAATCAAAACCCACAAACAAAAACCTTCATAAAAACAATAGTGATAGCGAATCTATCTAAAAAAAAACAAGTAAATAGAAACAAACTTTATACCAAACTCATACTCTATACTTTAACCTTTAACTCAAAACAAACCCAAATACTCAACCCAAGACCCCAAATCATAAAAATATAGCAATGCTTAAAATAATACAATGGAACATGAAAGGATACAGAAACAACTATAACGAACTGCTAATTATAATCAAAAAATACTCACCACACATAGTATATCTCCAAGAAACCCACTTTTACAATACATTTATCCCCACCCCTGTTCCAATAAACTTTCAAATTTACACCAATACAGCTTCCAACCGATTTGGCGGTGTAGCCATATTGGTCCACAAATCCATAGAACATAAGACACTAGATCAACCTACACACATAGAAACGCTAGGAATCGAAATTATGTCTAATAGGAAAATTAACATTATTTCTGTATATATCCATCCCACCAAAACATTTTCACCTAATGACTTAACCGAACACTTTATACCACGCACTAACAGCACCAACCAAATTATCCTAGGCGATTTCAACAGCAAACATCACAGCTGGGGATCAGCCCAAGATAACCGGAGAGGACGTACCCTATCAAAGTTCCTCCAAAACGCCAATCTCACTATACTTAATGACGGATCACCAACACACTTCTCCACTCACAACACCTTCACACATATTGACATCTCAGTATGCTCCCCTCAATTAACTCCCTTCACCAATTGGAAAATAATCAATGACCTTCATGGCAGCGATCATTTTCCAATTTTATTATCCTTGTTCCCACAGCCCCAATCACACAACTTCTCCCGTCCCCTCTTCAAAATAAAAGAAGCCAACTGGCCATTATTCACCAAACTAACTAACGACCTAAACGAACTTATACCTAGAACCTCTAACATTAATAAAGAAGCTGCAATAATTAATAAAATAATCCTACAATCCGCTCACCATAGTATACCACAAACAACCCCTCACACCCACAACACACTGCATTACAGATACAACCAACAACTCACTATCAACAGACACAAACCACATAGCCCACTTGTTTGCCCAACATTGGTCCGACTGCTCCAACGACCAAAATTTTAGCAATAGCTTCATTACCAGAAAATATGCTGACAACTCTATCAATTACTTACCCAGTCCTAGAGCACAAGCAATAGAATCTGACATCACACTAATTGAACTACTAGCAGCGTTACACACCCTCAAAGGTACAACTCCCGGCCTAAACAGAATCTCTTATCCTATGATAAAAAATACCTCTTACGCCCTTAAAGCCAGAATTACAAACCTCTTCAATACTATATTCAACAACACCATCCCACAATCCTATAAAACCAGCCTTGTCATTCCTATAATAAAACCCAAATCCAACAAAACACTCATAACCAGTTATAGACCCATCTCCCTTAACTGCTGCATATCCAAAACCTTAGAAAAAATAATAGCCAGGCGCCTTTGGTGGTTGGTATCGAAAAACAACTACATCCATCCCAACCAAACAGGCTTCAAATACGGCAAATCCGTCACAGACGGTCTGCTCTTTGCAGACCACCTGATAACGAAGTCGCTAAGAAGCAAAAAGCACGCCTCTATCATTGCCCTTGATTTCTCAAGAGCCTTCGACAGAGTCGGTGTGCACCCAATAATAAACCAATTAAACCGCTGGAAAGTTAGACCAAAAATCATACAGTTTATACGGAATTTCATGGCAAACCGGAAAATTGTAGTTAAAATAAAAAATGTCAAAAGTAATCCCTATCCTCTTCAAAACGGCATTCCCCAGGGATCGCCAATATCCGCCATTCTTTTCCTAATCGCCTACAACAGACTCTCCCACTTAATCAGCGTACAAAAAGAAATCCATTTCACCGCCTACGCCGACGACTTTTACCTTATCATCCCTCTTAGCAAACAAAAAAATCAATCCTGCAACCTCGACCAACTCTCTTCCAACATATGTGAGTGGTGTTCATATTCAGGAGCATCACTATCAGTAGAAAAGTCTCAACACCTTCATGTTTGCCGCAAGCAAAACTGCATCTGCAGCATATCATGCAACAACACCCCTATTCCCTCAGTCACCAAAATGAAAATGTTAGGACTCACCATTAACAATAAATATAGATGGGACGCGCACATCAAACAAATTCTGCCAGCCTTAAACAACAAACTTAACATCATTAAATGCCTAGGAAGCTCTAAGCTAAACTGCAATACATACACTATATTAAATGTAACAAAATCTATAGTAATTCCGAAAATTGACTACGCACTGCTCATCTACGGGTGTGCTCCCAAATCAATCCTCAATAAACTCAAAACTTTATTTAATGCCGCAATCCGCATATCACTTGGGGCACTACGCTCAACACCTATCGCTAACCTACTTTTCGAAGCAAACATATCTACAATAGAGCAAAAAAGAGACCTGATCACAGCTAAAGCCTACAAAACACTCCTACATAGCTCAAACTCACCGCTCCACAGATACACTAAACAGAAGAACAGCCAAAAAAGGAACAAATTGACGTCAACAATAGAAAAAACCATAGCATTATGTAAAGAAACCAACGTTCCCTACCTTCCCCTCCCAAGCAAAACCACCACACCCCTATGGCTATTCCCCCTCTCTGTCATCAATACCACACTACATAGACAGAGCAAATCCAACACACCACCAAGCACATTCAGACAACAATTTCTTGAAATCAAAGAGAAATACAACAACCATAAATTCATATACACAGACGGCTCTCTACAAAACAACACAGCCACTTTTGCGATTACGACCGAAAACGAAATCCTGAAAAGATGCATCCTCCCCCATTATTCATCCATCCTATCAGCTGAAACCATAGCCATTCTCGATGCAATAAATCTGATCAAAAACAGACTTGGAAAGTATATAATTTGCTCCGACTCCCTCGCATCCATAAAATCCATTCGCAATATTAACAACAATAGCCTTTATCCCACAACTATTAGAACCCTGCTTACCCAATCTGACTCAAAAATAAAACTTCTTTGGATCCCTAGCCACTGCGGCATTAAAGGGAACGAGTTAGCCGACAGTGCAGCCAAAGACACATTTTATATGCCCCTTCACTATACCCCTAACTTTAACACTACAGACATAAACAAACTCCTCAAAAACGAACTCTCAAAGAAACTTAAATTGAACATAGAGCTCTGCAACCGATGGTACCAGAGATTAAATACAAACCTATCCAACACGTCAAACTACCTAAAAAATATAGACCAAAAAAGCATCACACGCAGTGATCAAATAAAATTTCTAAGGCTAAGACTAGGCCACACAAGAATCACACAACAGCACTATAAGAACCCTAACAACACCCTTCCTTGCCCCAACTGTCACACAACCGCAAACATCAATATAATACACATTCTCTGCGACTGCCCCGCAATCTCTAACCTGCCCCCTTTCAATCCTAGCAAACCCAACCGAGATTAACATCCGCAAGATAATTGAGTTTCTTAAAAAATCTAAAACATACCACCTACTATGAAAAAGATTAAATAAAAAAAAAATGAAATGTAAATATAGAAATAATGCTATTATAAAATAAAATCGGTATATTCTAATTTAATAATAATCTATAATCACAATAAACACCATCCAGCCGAAGGCCCCTGCTGCCAGTGCTTAGCCTTAGTTAGAGTTAATTTTATATTAATTGTAACTTCTTAATAAAAAAAAAAAAAATATACATATGTACATATATATGAATAGATGAAATGCATTATGTTATTAAACGAAACGTTTACCAAACGTTTACGTAAACACGCGCGAATTATGTATGAACGTCTTTTTAAAACGAATACATGTGCTTTATTTGAGTGTTAAAATACAACTACTGCTTATTCAATTCTAGGTTCCGAACGAATCTCGGATTTTGTCTTATTTAATTAAAAGTGTTTAGGTTATGCAGCTGGAGCTGCTACAATTGTTTGTGTTAACATTTCTGGGTTTGGGTATGCTGCTCAAGGTCTTGGAGCTTGAATGTTTATGTTTACAATATTGGGTATGCTGCCTAATGCATTGGAGCTTGAATGTTTATGTTTACAGTATTGGGTATGCTGGGCTATTGGGACAATACCACTTAATAAGTGTCCACTATTCTGGTGGCACTTTTGGTTAATGGAGTTTTTACATTAATGTGGATTGCAAACCTTTGGTGTCGGCGGGAATTACGGGAAGTGATGCTAATGGCATAACTCCTCCCCTGTTAGAGTATGAATTCTCCTGAATTCTTTTTAAATTAATGTTAATATTTTGCCTTTTGCAGCGTAAGTATATATAAATGCTTAAACATATAAAAATGATTAAAAGTATTAATATAATGCCATTTGTTATCTTTTTTTCGTATTTTAGTTCTGTGATTTCTTTTGAATTTTCAAAGTTTGTTATTGTTAAATGATCAAAATTAATATTGTTTTTGTACGTTTGATTTAAAAGTTCTGTGGGATAAAAAAATTTTTCGTAAAATTTTACTTTTTTATTGGAAAATGTTTCTTTTAAAATTTGTATCTTGCAATTTCCAAATTGTATTAGATTATTTCCGTTTAATAGAATATTTCTTTTGTCGCAATTTTGATATAGTTTTTCTTTTCTGGCATTTTTAATTATTAGTGTATCATCATCAATTTCTTCAATACTTGTAATATTATTAAATATAAATTTGCAATTGTTAGTAATGGTGCAACTTTTACTTAATTTTAGTTCCTTTAAAATTGTATTTGGTTTATATTCCAATGTATTATTGTTAATGTCTATAATTAATAGGTTTTCTTGATCAATTTGAATATAATCATTGTTAGGCATTGGGATGAGTAGTTTCACATCAACATTTATATAATTTTTTGGAATTTTTATTGCTATTATTATGCAATTATTTTTGTATTTCAGAATGCCCATACGAATTAATTTTAGTTTATAAAAGTCAATATCAAATTTATTTATTTCTTCTTCTGATAAGATTTCGGGTAGAATTATGTTATTCTTTGCAGAGGCTATATTTTCCTGAATATAATTGACTTTGAATTCAATATTTTTTAATTTTTGCATTTGGTCATTGTATAGAATTTTCATTAAGATTCTTTTATTTTGACTATTCATACTTGTAAGTGTTTCATTAATAATTATTCTGTCATGTTTAATTGTTTCGGCTAAGCTGTGTATTGTATCGTTAAAATGTGAGTTTATAACAATTTGTTGATTCATATTATTTATAATGTTATGATTATTTTGATCAATTACTTCGAGGTGTTCTAAAATATCTGTTCTGTCTTCGTCGTCCATGAGTCCAAAAAGCCATTTATATGTTGTTCCTGCTATGTTTAACAGTCCTCTTTTATTTCTACTATATGGTGTTATGGATTTGATTTTTGCTTTTATTAAATTGATTTCGGCTAATAAGTCATTTTTGTCTGTAATGTCAACTTCTTGTATGTTTGTTTCTATTTGTTTTAATATATTTAGAAGAGGGTCAATATTAATAATATGTAATATGATAATTGTTTCATTAACTATTTCCGTTGGATAGATTTGTATAGGTGCATATCCTGCACTTAATTGTATTGGTTCAATCTGTAACCTTGTTTGTACCGTAGACAAGTTGGGTATAATGATGCACAAAATGATTAATATCTGTGAAATAGAAAAATCTTTGTCAAAGCTGCCAATCTGTTTCTTGTTAAGGCTTGTTAATTTCTTGTTTTAACGGTCTTTTGATATTACATTTGTGAATATTTTGTAATTCTGCAAATCTGAAATAAGGTTCATCCTTATGTCTAACTCTTTTATAGTTTTTAATCGCACCTTCCTGTCTTTCTTCATTATATTCTTCTCTTGTATTGTTTCTTTTGTTTATAATCATGTTCTTGTATTCCTCAATAGTCATTTTTAATTTACTTTTATCTTCTGTATTTTTAGCATGATTCGGTGTACATTTTATTGTTGAATGATAACGATTATTATAAACTGTTATTGCTAATTGTATTTTGGATTCAATGGATAGTTCATTATTTTCTATTCCTGCTATTATTTCAATTAATGTAGAATGTAATCTTTCAATATCAGCGTTTCCTGTATGTGAATTAGGCTTTGTATAATGTATTTCAATATCTTCTTTGTTTAAAAATTGTATAATATGTTCTGATCTAAATTCATTATCCATTATTATTTTCTGTGGTTTATTAAATTTTGCAAAATGTTCAATCATGATTTGCATCTTAGTTCGCCAATTTCTATCTGTTATGTTATAAGCAACTGCAAATTTTGTGAGTTTATCTATAATTGTAACGAAAGATTTGTGTTTTATGTGAAATATGTCTAAATGTATAATTTGATTTTTAGTATCTGGTGTTTCTGTATATTGAAACTTAGGTCTTATGGGTTTTCTATCATATTTTATTTCTTTGCACTTTTTACAATTTGATATTATTAATTGAATATGGTCCCTTAGTTTTGGAAAATAGATTTTATCTTTTAGTGAATTGAATGCCTCATTTATACCACTGTGTAATGAATCTTTTGAATGGTAAATTGAAATTTGTTTATGTATTTCTTCCTCAGTTGAAATTTCTTGGGCTCTTTTTGTACATTTGAAAAATTTTATATTTTTAGAGTGAGAGAAAATATTTATTAATATGCATTGTATTTTATGATATTCTGAGTCTGGTACTTCTGAAAAAATTCCTACTGTTCCTTTTTCTATATTGTTTTGTAATTTTATTTCGATTTCATTTTCTGTATCTGCTGGATTTACTTCGATTATTTTTCTTCCGTGGTGTATATTAATATTATCTGTTGCTGAATACGTAATTATTATCTGAGTTTTATATTTATTAACAATATCGTTTTTTATATAAAAATGATTTAATTCCTCTTCATCTGCTGAATGTTGTGTGTTTGTTATATCAAAATTAGATTCCTCTTTATTGGCTTTATTGATTAACTGAGCTGTTTCTTGTCTGCTTAAAAAATCTGCTACTTTATTGTCTTTGCCTTTTAAATATGTAATATTATAATCAAATTCCTGAAGTTTTAAAATCCATCTTTGATGTCTAGCTGTCATTTCTTTTCCTTTGAATTTTGAATTTAAGTATTTAATAGGAGCATGATCTGTTATAATTTCAAATTTATTACCAATCAAATAATGTTTAAAATAATTTACAGCATGTACAATAGACAAAAATTCTTTATCAATTGTACTATAATTCTTCTCATGTTTGTTAAGTGTTCGTGAAACGAATGCAATTGGTTGTCCTTGTTGAGATAAAACTGCACCTATGGCAAAATCACTGGCATCAGTAGTGATTGTAAATGGTTTGTCAAATTCTGGATATTTTAATATTGGATGTGAGCTTATAAGAGTTTTAAGATTTTCAAATGCATCTATAAACTGTGGGTCATTTGTATTAATTGATATACCTTTTTGTAAATATCTTATCATTGGATAAGCAATTTTGGAATAGTCTTTAATAAATTTTCTGTAAAATCCTGTCATTCCTAGGAATCCTTTTAATTGTCTTTCAGTTTTCGGCAATGGAATTTCTTTTATTGCTTCTATTTTTCTTGGGTTTGGTTTTAATCCTTCTTTTGTCAGAATATGTCCCAAATATTCCGTATGTTTATTCATAAAGGAGCATTTGTCTGGTTGTATTTTCAAATTATGATTTCTGAGTGTTTTGAAAATTTTTTCTAGAGCAACCTTATGTTCTTCTAGTGTTGTTGAAAATATTAAAATATCATCAAGATATACTACACAAATTTTGTTTATATATTCCCTTAATATTTCGTTCATTAAACGTTGGAAAGTAGCTGGAGCATTTTTTAACCCGAATGGCATTCTAACATATTCGTACAATCCCATTGGTGTTATGAAAGCGTCCATGATAGGTATTGGATACTTATCTGGAACGGTTACTTGATTTAATCGCCTATAATCAACACATATACGATATTTCTGAATTCCTGAGTTATCAATTTTTTTCTTAATAACACATATAGGAGAGCTATATTTGCTTTTGCTTTTTCTTATTATTCCACTTTTTTCCATTTCAATTATTTGTTTTCTTACTTCTTCTTCATATTTTGGAGAAACCCTATAGATTTTTTAATTTATAGGATGATCTGTAGTAGTTTTTATGTTGTGAACTATTGTGTTGGTATTAGTTAACTGATCACCTTCTTTAAAATATAATTTTTCATACTTTTTCGTTAGATTTTTTATTATCTGAATTTCCTCAACATTGAGCTCTTTTAGCTTAAAGTCATCAATTTCACCTACTTCCATTACACAAATATCTTCTGATAGTTTGGAAAGGAAAGGAATTTCGACTCCATTGCAAAGCTTTATTATTTGGTTTTTAAAATCAATATTTTCAAAGTTTCCATGCCCAATAGAAAATCATACGATTTTTCCAGGGACATAGCTACCCATCTTGTTCTTGCACAATCTGCATATTTAAATTCACTTTAAATTCTGTTTTAACTAAATAGTTGTCATTTTTTATTTCTCCATTAATAGTGTAAATGGTTTTTGAAAATTTTTCAAGTATTTTATATTTTGATTCATGCACATTTTTGGTGTTCAATATACTTATAGTAGATCCAGTATCCACTAAAATTAGAAAAGTATCTCCCTCAATTGTTCCTTTAATAAAAATTTTTCTTTTATCCGAGGCTAGTTGGTAAAAAACTCTTCCTGTTTGTTTTCGTTATTTGAATTGTTATTTACTTCTTCGTCATATAAATTGTCTACACTCATTGCTTCTGGTGGTGGTTGGTGATAATTTTGTGTATTATTTGCATTTTGATTTTGTCGAATATTTTGACTTTGCTGTCTGTTAAAGTTTTGATTTTGTCTTACGTTTTGGCTTTGTTGCTGTCTGTTATAGTTTTGGTTTTGTCTAACATTCTGACTTTGCTGCTGTTTATTATAGTTTTGGTTTTGTCTAACATTCTGACTTTGCTGCTTTCTATTTTGTCTTTGGTAATCATTATTTGGCTGATATTGTTCATTATTTTTATTATTATTTTCGTTAGAATTTCTGTTGTCTGTGTATCGTCTTGAGTTTTGGTTATTCTGTTCATTAAATTGTCTGTTATTATTGTTTGATGAACAGTCATTGTCTCTTTTTATTAATAGTTTTTGATTTAAATTTCCAAAATTTAGACCAATGAAATTTGAAAGTTCATTTCTGACATCTGTTAAAGTTGTTTTATTCATTAGGGCAATTGCCATTGGACCACATGCTACTTCTTTAACTCTTTGAATCAATAATCCACTTAGGATATCTACTAGTCTGCTATTATTTTCAAAGACCGAACAATCAGTAATTTCCTCAACAATGGTTCTTATTTTGTTATCAAGATCTCTTACACTTGTTACTCTTAGATTATTTATTTTCCTGGTTAGTCCCATTTGATCCGTTCTTGGTCTATAGTGATGTCGCAAATGAATTTTACATTCCGCCCAATTTGTTGGTGGATTAATATTAAGCATAGTTCTAGCCTGACCTTGAATTTTGGTGTTGAATATGACAGTGAAGACCTGATCGTTGTCATCATACTCCTCCATGATCTGATCCACTGCAGACACGAATCCATGTAAAGTTCCATCCTGGCCATTGAAAATCGGTAAATATCTCGTCTCCTTCTCGATGCAGTTCCTTTGAGTTGTAACTGGATTTCTGCCTTCACCTTCTCTTGCAATTATGACATTAGTTAATAATTGAATGCATTGCTGCATTTCAACTATTGGTTGTTGATTTGCCATTTTAAGTTATATATATATATATTTTTTTTTTAAAGTTATTGTTTTGTATGAATTAAATTTATTGTTTCGTTGACTTGGATTACTTTCAAAGTTTCCACAATAATTGTTTTTATTCACACTTTTAAATTGTACAGTTTTTTTATTGTTTCGTTGACTTGGATTACATCCAAAGTTTCCACAATAATTCTTTTCTGCACTTAGTTATTTGTAACAAACAATTTTTTTATTGTTTCGTTGACTTTGAGTTAATTTCAATGTTTCCACAATAATTGTCAAACTGTTGTTACTTGAGTACCGGCTGCGCCAATTATGTATGAACGTCTTTTTAGAGCGAATACATGTGCTTTATTTGAGTGTTAAAATACAACTACTGCTTATTCAATTCTAGGTTCCGAACGAATCTCGGATTTTGTCTCATTTAAGTGTCCACTATTCTGGTGGCACTTTTGGTTAATGGAGTTTTTACATTAATGTGGATTGCAAACCTTTGGTGTCGGCGGGAATTACGGGAAGTGATGCTAATGGCATAACTCGCGTGGCAACAGCAGCAGAAGCTCTAGAAAATTCGAAGAATTCATAACAACAACAACAAAGACAAATTGGGGATGAATTTTCAGCAGAAGTTCAGCAGCTCAGTAGCAGTAGCTCAGTAGCTCAATAACTTTACTTAGGAATTCGCTATCTCACTCTTATGTATTGCAACGGCTGCGTTGGTAGAAGCGATGATCGCCGACATAAAGTCTCGGGTTCGATTCTCTAAGCTTGACGTCAAAACTTTTTTTATGCAAGTTACTTAATCTTTTTTTTTTAATTTTTTAATTTAATTTAAAATGATATATAAACTTTGAAGTGCATTTAAAGCCGCCGAAAGGCGGGGTTCAGGGTATTTCCTAGTCAGGCACCTCCGACTAGAGTTTCCTTACTTGTTTCTTCTTCTTTCTCTTGTTCTTCTTCATTTTCTAATTATTTTTCTTATTTTTCTTCTTCGTCTTTTTTCTTCCTCTTCTTCTTTTTGTTCTATTTGTTCTTCTTCTTCCTCTTCTGGTTCCTCTTCTCCTTCTGCGCATTTATCTTCTTCTTCTTTCTCTTCTCCTTCTTCTTCCTATTTTTCATATTCCTCTTCCTTTTCCTCTTCCTCTTTCTTTTCTTTTTCTTACTCATCTTCTTCGTCTTCATCTTCTTTTTTTTTTTCGTCGTCTTCGTCTTCTTTTTCTTCTTCTCTCTCTTCTTCTTCCTCTTCTTCTTCGTCTTCTTCTTCTCTTCTCCTTCCTCCTCTTCTTCTTTCGCTTCTTATTCTTCTTCCTTTTCATCTTCCGTTTCTTTATCTTTTTCCTCTTATTTTTCTTCCTTTCCCTATATCCTTTTCTTCTTCATCTTCTTTTTCTCTTCTTCTTCTTCTTCATCTTCTTTTTCTTCTTCTTTTAATCATCTTCTCCTTCATCTTCTTCTTCTTCTACTACTTCTTGTTCTTTCTCGTCCCCATTCCTTTTTTTCGTATTCTTCGTCTTCTTTCTCTTCTTCGTTCTCTTCTTCTTCTTTCTTGCTTTTCTCTTCTCTTTCTCTTCTTTTTCATCTTTTTGCTTCTTCTTCGTCTTCTTTTTTCCTTTTTCTCCTTCTTCATTTTCTTCTTCTTTTTCTTCTTTTTCTGCTTCTTCTTCTTTGTCCTCTTCTTCTTCTTCTTTCTTCTTTCCTCTCCTTCTTCTTCTTCTTTCTCTTATTTTTCTTCTTTTTTTCTTCTTTTTTCTCTTTTTCTTCTTTCTCCTTTTCTCTTTTTCTTCTTTTTCATCCCTTTTCCTTCTTCTTCGTCTTCTTTTTTCCTTTTTCTACTTCTTCATATTTTTTCTTCTTCTTCTTCATTTTGTTCATCTTCTTTTTGTCCTCTTTTTCTTCTTCTTCTTTCTTCTCTTCCTCTTCTTTTTCTTCTTCAACTTTCTCATTTTCACTTTCTTTTCCTTCCTTCCTTCTCTTTCGCTTCTTCTTCTCCTTCTTCATATTCTTTTTCTTCTTCTTCCTTTTCTTCATCTTCTTCTTTGTCCTCTTCTTCTTCTTCTTGTTTCTTCTCTTTTTGTTCCTCCTCTTATTCATCTTTTTATTCTCTTCTTCTTTCCTTTTCTTTCTCTTCTTCTTTTTCGTCCTCCTCTTTCTCTTCTGTTTCTTTCTCATCTTCTTTCTCTTTTTCTTCTTTCATCTCTTGTTCTTTCTCTTCTTTTTATCTTTTTTCTTCTTGTTCTTTCTTCTCTTCACCTATCTCCTCCTTTTTATACCCTGAACCCATTAAAAATTGGTAATCAGGGTATAATGGTTTTGTTGCAGCCCAAATGTATGTAACAGGCAGAAGGAGGCGTGGCAGACCCCATAAAGTATATATATTCTTGATCAGGACGACAAGCCGAGTCGATTGAGCCCTGTCCGTCTGTCTGTCTGTCCGTCTGTCCGTCTGTCCGTATGTTTGAACGCGTGGATCTCAGAACCTATAATAGCTAGAGACTTGCACTTTTTTTTTATAGATTCGTGTATATCACGCGCAGGTCGAGTTTGTTTTAGAAATTCGATAACTCTTCTCGTTCTTTTTTTATCGATTAAAAACGAAATCGATTTCAGTTTTAAAATTATACTTCTACATCTTTATATTAGAGACTCCAAATCTTGTATTTAGCTTAATGGGACTTTTATACAATTTAGATTTTTGTTAAATTTTGGATGCCACCCCCCTGCGCCCAAATTTTCAAACCACTTATTTCAAATACTACAGAATTGTGCTTTTGCACATACACCATATGAATATATAATTACGCTGCGCAAGTTTGATTAAGAAAGTCGATCTACAAAAAAATTATTAAGCATTTAGTTTCCCATAACACGCACATATTGGCGCAGCAAAGTCGCTGAGTAAACTGCGCAGTTAGCAGAGCGTATGCGTGTGCGTGTGTATGTATGCGTTGCTTGCAATATACATACATATGTATGTACACATGTACATACTGTATATATTTACATATATTATATATTATATAAAATAAGAGTAACATTGATATAACTTAAATAAAGTCAATATAATTACATATTATTACATACATATGAATAGATGAAATCATTATGTTATTAAACGAAACGTTTACCAAACGTTTACGTACACACGCGCGTGGCAACAGCACAAAGCTCTAAAAATTCAAAATTCATACAACAACAACAAAGACAAATTGGGGATGAATTTTCAGCAGAAGTTCAGCAGCTCAGTAGCAGTAGCTCAGTAGCAGTAGCTCAGTAGCTCAATAACTTTACTTAGGAATTCGCTATCTCACTCTTATGTACTGCAACGATTTAAATTTCCAAAATTTAGACCAATGAAATTTGAAAGTTCATTTCTGACATCTGTTAAAGTTGTTTTATTCAGTAGGGCAATTGCCATTGGACCACATGCTACTTCTTTAACTCTTTGAATCAATAATCCACTTAGGATATCTACTAGTCTGCTATTATTTTCAAAGACCGAACAATCAGTAATTTCCTCAACAATGGTTCTTATTTTGTTATCAAGATCTCTTACACTTGTTACTCTTAGATTATTTATTTTCCTGGTTAGTCCCATTTGATCCGTTCTTGGTCTATAGTGATGTCGCAAACGAATTTTACATTCCGCCCAATTTGTTGGTGGATTAATATTGAGCATAGTTCTAGCCTGACCTTGAATTTTGGTGTTGAATATGACAGTGAAGACCTGATCGTTGTCATCATACTCCTCCATGATCTGATCCACTGCAGACACGAATCCATGTAAAGTTCCATCCTGGCCATTGAAAATCGGTAAATATCTCGTCTCCTTCTCGATGCAGTTCCTTTGAGTTGTAACTGGATTTCTGCCTTCACCTTCTCTTGCAATTATGACATTAGTTAATAATTGAATGCATTGCTGTATTTCAACTATTGGTTGTTGATTTGCCATTTTAAGTTATATATATATATATTTTTTTTTAAAGTTATTGTTTTGTATGAATTAAATTTATTGTTTCGTTGACTTGGATTACTTTCAAAGTTTCCACAATAATTGTTTTTATTCACACTTTTAAATTGTACAGTTTTTTTATTGTTTCGTTGACTTGGATTACATCCAAAGTTTCCACAATAATTCTTTTCTGCACTTAGTTATTTGTAACAAACAATTTTTTTATTGTTTCGTTGACTTTGAGTTAATTTCAATGTTTCCACAATAATTGTCAAACTGTTGTTACTTGAGTACCGGCTGCGCCAATTATGTATGAACGTCTTTTTAGAGCGAATACATATGCTTTATTTGAGTGTTAATATACAACTACTGCTTATTCAATTCTAGGTTCCGAACGAATCTCGGATTTTGTCTTATTTAATTAAAAGTGTTTAGGTTATGCAGCTGGAGCTGCTACAATTGTTTATGTTAACATTTCTGGGTTTGGGTATGCTGCTCAAGGTCTTGGAGCTTGAATGTTTATGTTTACAATATTGGGTATGCTGCCTAATGCATTGGAGCTTGAATGTTTATGTTTACAGTATTGGGTATGCTGGGCTATTGGGACAATACCACTTAATAAGTGTCCACTATTCTGGTGGCACTTTTGGTTAATGGAGTTTTTACATTAATGTGGATTGCAAACCTTTGGTGTCGGCGGGAATTACGGGAAGTGATGCTAATGGCATAACTCGCGTGGCAACAGCAGCAGAAGCTCTAGAAAATTCGAAGAATTCATAACAACAACAACAAAGACAAATTGGGGATGAATTTTAAGCAGAAGTTCAGCAGCTCAGTAGCAGTAGCTCAGTAGCTCAATAACTTTACTTAGGAATTCGCTATCTCACTCCTATGTATTGCAACGGCTGCATTGGTAGAAGCGCTGATCGTCGACATAAAATATCGGGTTCGATTCTCTAAGCTGACGTCAACTTTTTTTAGTGCAAGTTACTTAATCTTTTTTTTTTAATTTTTTAATTTAATTTAAAATGATATATAAACTTTGAAGTGCATTTAAAGCCGCCGATAGGCGGGGTTCAGGGTATTTCTTAGTCGGGCACCTCCGACTAGAGTTTCCTTACTTGTTTTTCTTCTTTTTGTTCTTCTGCTTCCTCTTCTGGTTCCTCTTCTCCTTCTTCGCATTTATCTTCTTCTTCTTTCTCTTCTTCTTCTTCTTTCTTTTCTTCATATTCCACTTCCTCTTCCTTTTCCTCTTCATCTTCCTCTTCTTCTTCTTCCTCATCTTATTTCTTTTCTTATTTCTCTTCTTTTTCTTTGTTTTCATCTTCTTTTTCTTCGTCTTCATCTTTTTTTCTTCGTCTTCATCTTCTTTTTCTTCTTTTTCTTCGTCTTCATCTTCTTTCTCTTCTTCTTCCTCTTCTTCTTCTTTCTTGCTCATTCTCCTGCTCTTTCTTTTCTTTTTCATTTTTTTGCTCCTTCTTCATCTTCTTTTTTTCCTTTTTCTCCTTCTTCATATTTTTTTCTTCTTCCTTTTCTTCATCTTCTTCTTTGTCCTCTTCTTCTTCTTATTATTTCTTCTGTTTTTGTTCTTCCTCTTCTTCATCTTCTTATTCCTCTTATTTTTTTTTCTTTCTCATCTTCTTTCTCCTATTCTTTCTAAAGAGAAAGAAAAAGTTCTTCTTCCATCTCTTGTTCTTTCTCTTTCTCTTCTTTTTATCTTTTATTCTTGTTCTTTCTTCTCTTTATCTTTCTCCTCCTCTTCTTCTTCGTCTTCATTTTGTGCTTCTTCTACTTCTTCAGCTTCTATTTCTCTTCCTCACCTTTTTGCTACTTTTCTTCTTCTTTCTCTCTTTCTTTCCCTTCTTCTTTCTCTTTTTCTTCTTTCAGCTCTTGTTCTTTCTCCTTCTCTTCTTTGTATTTTCTTTTCTTCTTCTTGTTCTTTCTTCTCTTCATCTTTCTCCTGCTTTTTTCATCATCTTCTTTTTCTGCTTCTTCTACTTCTTTATCTTCTTTTTTCTTCTACATCTTTCGTTTCTTCTTCCTCTTCTTTTTGCTCTTCCTCTTCTTCTTCTTCTCCCTCTTCTACATATTCCTCTTCCTCTTGCCCTTGCTCTTCCTCTTCTTCTGGTTCTTCTTCCTGCTCTTCCTCTTCTTCTTCTTCCTCATCTTATTTCTTTTCTTATTTCTCTTCCCTTTCTTCGTCTTCATCTTCTTTTTGTTCCTCGTCATCTATTTATTTTCTTCTTCTTCTTTTATCAGTTCTTTTTCTTTTTTCTTCTCCTTCCTCTTCCTCTTCTTTTTCTTCTTCCTCCTCTTCTTCTTCTTCTTCTTCCTCATCTTCTTTCCCTTCTTATTTCTCCTCTTCTTTTTTTCTTCGTCTTCATCTTCTTTTTTTTTGTCTTCGTCTTCTTTTTCTTCTTCTTCTTTTTTTTTGATCTTCATCTTCTTTTTATACCCTGAACCCATTAAAAATGGGTAATCAGGGTATAATGGTTTTGTTGCAGCCCAAATGTATGTAACAGGCAGAAGGAGGCGTGGCAGACCCCATAAAGTATATATATTCTTGAGGAGATCAGGACGGCAAGCCGAGTCGATTGAGCCCTGTCCGTCTGTCCCGTCTGTCCGTCTGTCCGTCCTTGTCCGTATGTTTGAACGCGTGGATCTCAGAACCTATAATAGCTAGAGACTTGAACTTTTTTTTTATAGATTCGTGTATATCACGCGCAGGCCGAGTTTGTTTTAGAAATTCGATAACTCTTCTCGTTCTTTTTTTATCGATTAAAAACGAAATCGATTTTCAGTTTTAAAATTATATCTTCTGCATCTTTATAGTTAGAGACTCCAAATCTTGTATTTAGCTTAATGGGATATTTATACAATTTTGATTTTTGTTAAATTTTGGATGCCACGCCCCCTTCGCCCAAATTTTCAAACCACTTATTTCAAATACTACAGACTTGTGCTTTTGCACATACACGCATATGAATGATATAATTACGCTGCGCAAGTTTGATTAAGAAAGTCGATCTACAAAAAAAGTTATTAAGCATTTAGTTTCCCATAACACGCACATATTGGCGCAGCGAAGTCGCTGAGTAAACTGCGCAGTTAGCAGAGCGTATGCGTGTGCGTGTGTATGTATGCGTTGCTTGCAATATACATACATATGTATGTACATATGTACATACTGTATATATTTACATATATATAAAATAAGAGTAACATTGATATAACTTAAATAAAGTCAATAATTATACATATGTATTACATATGAATAGATAAAATGCATTATTTTATTAAACGAAACGTTTACCAAACGTTTACGTACACACGCGCGTGGCAACAGCAGCAGAAGCTCTAGAAAATTCGAAGAATTCATAACAACAACAACAAAGACAAATTGGGGATGAATTTTAAGTAGAAGTTCAGCAGCTCAGTAGCAGTAGCTCAGTAGCTCAATAACTTTACTTAGGAATTCGCTATCTCACTCTTATGTACTGCAACGGCTGTGTTGGTAGAAGCGATGATCGCCGACATAAAGTCTCGGGTTCGATTCTCTAATCTTCTTTTATCTTTTTTTTCTTCTTGTTCTTTCTTTCTCTCTTTTCCCTTTTTTTATCATCTTCTTTTTCTGCTTCTTCTACTTTTCATCTTCTTTTTCTCTCCTCATCTTCCTTTTCTTATTTTCTTCTTCTTCTTCTTCTTTTTTCCTGTTCCTCTTCTTCTTCTTCCTCATCTTATTTCTTTTCATATTTCTCTTCTTCTTTTTCTTCTTCTTCATCTTCTTTTTCTTCTTCTTCTTCTTGTATCTCTTCTTCTTTTTTTTCTTTTTTCTTCTTCATCTCATCTTCTTCTTATTATTATTCTTCTTATTTTTCTTCTTTGTCTTTTTCCTCCTCTTCTTCTTTTTCTTCTTTATGATCCTCTCTTCCTCGGCTGGTTCCTCTTCTCCTTCTTCGCATTTATCTTCTTCTTCTTCCTTTTCTTCATATTCCCTTCCCTTTCCTCTTCGTCTTTTTCTTCTTCCTCCTTCTTCTTACTCCTCTTATTTCTCCTCTTCTTTGTTTCTTCTTCATCTTCTTTTTCTTCTTCTTTTTCTTCGCCTTCGTCTTCTTTGTCTTTTTCTTCTCCTCTCTCTTCTTCTTCCTCTTCTTCTTTGTCTTCTTCTTCTTCTGCTTCTTCTTTTTCCTCTTCTTCTTTCGCTTCTTATTCCTCTTCCTTTTCATCTTCCGTTTCTTCATCTTTTTCCTTTTATTCTCCTTATTCTTCTTCCTCTTCCTTTTCCCCTATATCATCTTCTTCTTTTTCTTTTTTCTCTTCTGCTTCTTTTTCTTCTTATTGTTCCTTTAATTCATTTTCTCCTTCGACTTGTTCTTCTTCTTTCTCTTCTTCTTTATCTTTTTCTTTCTCTTCTTCTTTCTTGCTCTTTCTCTTCTTTTTCATCTCTTTTGCTTCTTCTTCATTTTTTTCCTTTTTCTCCTTCTTCATATTTTGTTTCTTTTCATCTTCTTCTATTTCTTCATCTTCTTCTTTGTCCTTTTCTTCTTCTTCTTCTTTCTCCTCTTCCTCTTCTTCTTCTTCTCATTCTTTCACTTTTTTTCTTCACTTTCTTTTCGTTCTTCTCCCTTTTCGTTCTCTTCTTCTTCTTCTTTTTTCATTTCTTCATCTTCTTCTTTGCCATTTTCTTCTTCTTCTTCTTTCTTTCTTCCTCTTTTTCTTCTTTTTCAACTTTCTATTCTTCACTTTCTTTTGCATCTTCTTCCTTCTCTTTCCTTCTTCTTCTCCTTCTTCATATTCTCTTCCTACTTCTTCCTTTTCTTCATCTTCTTCTTTGTCCTCTTCTTTTTCTTCTTATTTCTTCTTTTTTGCTCTTCCTCTCCTTCATCTTTTTGTTCCTCTTCTTCTTTCTCTTTTTCTTGCTCTTCTTCTTTCCCTTTTTTTCTTTCATCTCTTGTTCTTTCTCTTTCTCTTTTTTTTCATGTTTTTTTTCTTCTTGTTGTTATTCCTTCTCTTCATCTTTCTCCTCCTTTTTTCTTTTTTTCTGCTTCTTCTACTTTTTTTATTTACTTTTCTCATCTTTCGTTTCTTCTTTCTCTTCTTCTTCTTCTTCTTCTCTGTTCCTCTTCTTCTCCTTCCTCATCTTATTTCTTTTCCTTTTTCTCTTTTTCTTCTTATTCTTCTTTTATCTCTCCTTCTTCTTTTTCTTTTTCTTTTTCTTCTTTCTCTTTTTTTCTTCATCATCATCTTCTTCTTATTATTATTCTTCTAATGTTTCTTCTTCGTCTTTCTTTCTTCCTCTTCTTCTTTTTCTTCTTGTTGTTCTTCTGCTTCCTCTTCTGGTTTCTCTTCTCCTTGTTCGCATATACCTTGTTCTTCTTTCTCTTCTTCTGCTTCTTCCTTTTCTTCATATTCCTCTTCCTTTTCCCCTTGCTCTTCCTCTTCTTCTTCTTTTTCCTTCCTATCTTCTTTCTCTTCTCCTCTGCTTTTTTTCGTCTTCATCTTCTTTTTCTTCTTCTTTTTCTTCGTCTTCATCTTCTTTTTCTTCTTCTCTCTCTTCTTCTTATCATTCTCTTCGTCCTCTTCTTTTGCTTCTTCTTCTTGCTCTTCTCCTCTTGCTTCTTATTCCTCTTCCTTTTCATCTTCCGTTTCTTATTCTTATTCCTCTTATTCTCCTTATTCTTCTTCCCTTTCCTTTTCCTTTTCCCCTGTATCATCTTCTACTTCTTCTTCTACTTCTTCTTTCTCTTCTTCTTCTTTCTTGCTCTTTCTCTTCGTTTTCATCTCTCATCGGTTTCTTTTTCATCTCTTCGTCTACTTTTTTTCCTTTTTCTCCTTCTTTGTATTTTTTCTTCTTCTTCTTCCTTTTCTTCATCTTCTTCTTTGTCCTCTTCTTCATCTTCTTCTTTCTTTTCTTCCTCTTCTTCTTCTTCTTCTTCGTCTTCTCTCTCTTCTTTTGCTTCACTTTCTTTTCGTTCTTTTCATCTACTTTTTTTCTTTTTTCTCCTGCTTTTTTATTTTTTCTTCTTCTTCTTCCTTTTCTTCATCTTCTTCTTTGTCTTCTTCTTTATCTTCTTCTTTCTTTTCCTTATTTTTCTCCTCTTTTTTCTTTATCTTCTTTTTCTGCTTCTTCTACTTCTTCGTCTTATTTTTCTTCTTCTTCTTCTTCTTTTAATTCGTCTTCTCCTTTGTCTTCTTCTTTTTCTTCTTCTTGTTCTTCCTCTTTCTCCCTTTCTGTTTTTTTCTTCTTCGTCTTCTTTCTCTTCTTTCTTGCTCTTTCTCTTGATCTTTCTCCTCTTTTTCATTTCTTTTGCTTCTTCTTCATCTTCTTTTTTTCCTTTTTCTCCTTCTTCACATTTTTTCTTCTTCTTCTTCTTCTTCCTTTTCATCATCTGTCCCTTTCTTCTTTTCTTTCTTCTCTTCGTCTTCTTCTTCTTCTTTTTCTTCACTTTCTTTTCGTTTTATCGTCCTCCTCGTTCTCTTCTTCTTCTTCCATTTCTTCATCTTTATTGTCCTCTTCTTATTGCCTCTCTCTTTTTTCTTCTTTATCTTTATCTTCTTTCTCTTATTCTTTCTCTTTCGTCTTTCATCTCTTGTTCTTTCTCTTTCTATTCGTTCTCATCTTTTTTGCTTCCACTTCTTCTTTCTCCTCCTTATTTCTTTACCTTCTTTTTCTGCTTCTTCTTATTCTTCTTCTTCCTCCCATTCACTTGTTCTTCTTCTTCATCTTCTTTTTCTTCTTCTTCTTCTTCTTCTTCCTTTAATTTATGTTCCCTTTTTTCTTCCTTTTTTTCTTCTTCTTCTTTTTCTGCTTCTTCTACTTCTTCATCTTCTTTTTCTCTCCCTTATCTTTCGTTTCTTTTTTCTCTTCTCCTTCCTCATCTTATTTCTCACCTTATTTCTCTTCTTTTTTTTCGTCTTCATCTTCTTTTTCTTCTTCTTCTTCTTTTATCACTTCCTCTTCTTTTTCTTCTTCGTCATCTTCTTCTTGTTATTATTCTTCTTATTTTTCGTCTTCGTCTTTTTTTCTTCCTGGTCTTCTTTTTCTTCTTTTCGTTTTTCTGCTTCCTATTCTGGTTCCTCTTCTCCTTCTTCGCATTTATCTTCTTCTTCTTTCTCTTCTTCTTCTTCTTCCTTTTCTTCACATTCCGCTTCCTCTTCTTCTCCTTCTTCTTCTTCCTCCTCTTCCCCTTCTTCTTTTTCCTCCTCCGCATCTTCTTTCTCTTCTTTTTCTTTCGCTTTTTATTCCTCTTCCTTTTTGTCTTTTTTTTTTTTCTTCTTTTTCCTCTTATTCTTCATCCTTTTCATTTTCCTTTTCCCCTGTATCATCTTCTTCTTCTTCTTGTTTTTCCCTTCTTCTTCTGCATTTTCTTTTTCTTTTTCTTCTTCTTCCTTTAATTCATCTTTTCCTTCGTCTTCTTCCTCTTCTTCTTCTTCCTCCTGTTTCTCCTTCTTTTTCCTTATCTTTATTTCTCTTCTTCTTCTTTTTATTCGTCTTTATCTTCTTCTTCTTCTTCTTTTCCCTCTTCTCCTTCCTCTTCTTCTTCGTCTTCTTTTTCTGATTCTCCTTCTTCCTCTTCTTATTCTTCTTCCTTTTCATTTTCACTTTCTTAATCTTTTTCCTATTATTCTCCTTATGCTTCTTTCTTTTTCTTTTCCTTTTTCCTATATCCTCTTCTTCTTTTTTCTCTTCTTTTTCTTCTTCTTTTTTTCATTAATTCATCTTCTCCTCAGTCTTCTCCTTCATCTTCTTCTTCTTCTTCTTCTTGTTCTTTCTCTTTCTCCCTTCCTTTTTTTCGTCTTCTTCTTCTTTGTCTTCTTTCTCATCTTCTTTTTCTTCTTCTTCTTTCTTGCTTTTTTTTTTGCTCTTTCTCTTCTTTTCATCTCTTTTGCTTCTTCTTCATCTTCTTTTTTTCCATTTTCTTCTTCTTAGAATTTTTTTCCTCTTCTTCTTCCCTTTCTTCATCTTCCTCTTTGTCCTCTCCGTCTTCTTCTTCTTTCTTCTCTTCCTCTTCTTCTTCTTTCTCTTCTTGTTCTTCACTTTCTTTTCGATATTCTTTCTTATCGTTCTCTTCTTCTTCTCCTACTTCCATTTGTTCATCTTGTTCTTTTTCCTCCTCTTCCTCCTCTTTCTTCTTCTTCCTTATCTTATTTCTTTTCTTATTTCGCTTGTTCTTCTTCTTCTTTTTCTGCTTCTTTTATCTCTTCTTCTTCTTTTTGTTTTCTTTTTTTTTTTTTTCTTCATCATCTTCTTTTTATTATTATTATTATTCTTCTTCTTCCTTTTTTTCATATTCGTCTTCCTCTTCCTCTTCTTCTTCTTTCTGCTCTTCCTCTTCTTCTTCTTCTTCTTCCTCATCTTTTTCTCTTCTTATTTCTTCAATTCTTTTTTTTCTTCGTCTTCATATTCTACTTATTCCTCTTCTTCTTATTCTTCTTTCGTCGTCTTCCTCTTCTTCTTCTTCCTCCTCTTCCTCTTCTTCTTCTTCTTCCTCATCTTCTTTCTCTTCTTTTTGCTCCTTTTCTTTTTTCTTCATATTCTTCATATTCTTTTTCTTCTTCTTATTATTATTCTTCTTCTTATTTCCTTCTTTTTGTTCTTTTGCTTCTTCTTCTTATTCTTTCTTTAATTCATCTACTTCTTAGTCTTCTTCTTCTTCCTCTTTCTCCCTTCCTCTTTTTCGTCTTCTTCTTCTTTCCCTTTTTCTCTCTCTTCGTCTTTATGTTATTTTTCTTTCTTCTCTTCATCTTTCTCTTCCTCCTCTTCTTCTTTTTCTTCTTCCTCTTATTCTTTCTCTTTTTCTTCTTTCATCTCTTGTACTTTCTCTTTCTCTTCTTTTTATCTTTTTTTTCTTCTTCTTGTTCTTTCTTCTTTTCCTCTTCTTCTTCTTTTTATTTTTCTTTCTCTTCTTTTTCTTCACTTTGTTTTCGTTTTTCTTCCTTTTCGTTCTCTTCTTCTTCTGCTTCTTCTTTCATTTTTTCATCTTCTTCTATGTCCTCATCTGCTTTTTCTTCTTTCTTCTCTTCCTTGTCTTGTTCTTTTTCAACTTTCTCTTTTTCACTTTCTTTAACATCTTCTTTCTTCCTTTTCGCTTATTGTTCTCATTCTTCCTATTCTTTTTCTTCTTCATTTTCTTCATCTTCTTCTTTCTCCTCTTCTTCTTCTTCTTATTTCTTCTCTTTATATTCTTCCTCTTCTACCTCTTTTTATTCCTCTTCTTCTTTCCCTTTTCTTTCTCTTCTTTTACCTCTTCTTCTTCTTCTTCCTCCTCTTCCTCTTCTTCTTCTTCCTTATCTTATTTCTTTTCTTATTTCTCTTCCTCTTTTTCTTCGTCTTCATATTTTTTCCTTAGTCTTTATCTTCTTTTTCTTTTTCTTGTTTTATCTCTTCTTCTTCTTTTTTTTTCTTCTTCTTTCTCTTTTTATTTTTCTTTGTCTTCTTTTTCTCTTCCTCATCTTCCTTTTCCTTCTTTCTTCTTCTTCTTTGTCTTCTCTTTTCTCTTATTCTTTCTCTTTTTCTTCTTTCATGTCTTGTTCTTTCTCTTTCTCTTCTTCCTCATCTTTTTTCTTCTTCTTTCTTTCTTTCTTCTCTTCATCTTTCTCCTCCTTTTTATACCATGAACCCAAAAAATGGGTAATTAGGGTATAATGGTTTTGTTGCAGCCCAAATGTATGTAACAGGCAGAAGGAGGCGTGACAGACCCCATAAAGTATATATATTCTTGATCATGACGACAAGCCGAGTCGATTGAGCCTTGTCCGTCTGTCTATCTGTCCGTCTGTCCGTCTGTTCGTATGTTTGAACGCGTGGAGCTCAGAACCTATAATAGCTAGAGACTTGAACTTTTTTTTTATAGATTCGTGTATATCACGCGCAGGTCGAGTTTGTTTTAGAAATTCGATAACTCTTCTCGTTCTTTTTTTATCGATTAAAAACGAAATCGATTTTCAGTTTTAAAATTATATCTTCTACATCTTTATAGTAAGAGACTCCAAGTCTTGTATTTAGCATAATGGGATATTTATACAATTTTGATTTTTGTTAAATTTTGGATGCCACGCCCCCTTCGCCCAAATTTTCAAAACACTTCAATTTCAAATACTAGAGACTTGTGCTTTTGCACATACACGCATATGAATGATATAATTACGCTGCGCAAGTTTGATTAAGAAAGTCGATCTACAAAAAAAGTTATTAAGCATTTAGTTTCCCATAACACGCACATATTGGCGCAGCGCAGTCGCTGAGTAAACTGCGCAGTTAGCAGAGCGTATGCGTGCGCGCGTGTATGTATGCGTTCCTTGCAATATACATACATATGTATGTACATATGTACATACTGTATATATTTACATATATATAAAATAAGAGTAACATTGATATAACTTAAATAAAGTCAATATAATATACATATGAATAGATGAAATGCATTATGTTATTAAACGAAACGTTTACCAAACGTTTACGTACAGACGCGCGTGACAACAGCAGCAGAAGCATCTAGAAAATTCGAAGAATTCATAACAACAACAAAGACAAATTGGGGATGAATTTTAAGTAGAAGTTCAGCAGCTCAGTAGCAGTCGCTCAGTAGCAGTAGCTCAGTAGCAGTAGCTCAGTAGCAGTAGCTCAGTAGCAGTAGCTCAGTAGCTAGCTCGTAGCGTACTCAGTAGCGTAGCTCAGTACTCAATAACTTTACTTAGGAATTCGCTATCTCACTCTTATGTACTGCAACGATTTAAATTTCCAAAATTTAGACCAATGAAATTTGAAAGTTTATTTCTGACATCTGTTAAAGTTGTTTTATTCAGTAGGGCAATTGCCATTGGACTACATGCTACTTCTTTAACTCTTTGAATCAATAATCCACTTAGGATATCTACTAGTCTGCTATTATTTTCAAAGACCGAACAATCAGTAATTTCCTCAACAATGGTTCTTATTTTGTTATCAAGATCTCTTACACTTGTTACTCTTAGATTATTTATTTTCCTGGTTAGTCCCATTTGATCCGTTCTTGGTCTATAGTGATGTCGCAAACGAATTTTACATTCCGCCCAATTTGTTGGTGGATTAATATTGAGCATAGTTCTAGCCTGACCTTGAATTTTGGTGTTGAATATGACAGTGAAGACCTGATCGTTGTCATCATACTCCTCCATGATCTGATCCACTGCAGACACGAATCCATGTAAAGTTCCATCCTGGCCATTGAAAATCGGTAAATATCTCGTCTCCTTCTCGATGCAGTTCCTTTGAGTTGTAACTGGATTTCTGCCTTCACCTTCTCTTGCAATTATGACATTAGTTAATAATTGAATGCATTGCTGTATTTCAACTATTGGTTGTTGATTTGCCATTTTAAGTTATATATATATATATTTTTTTTTTTAAAGTTATTGTTTTGTATGAATTAAATTTATTGTTTCGTTGACTTGGATTACTTTCAAAGTTTCCACAATAATTGTTTTTATTCACACTTTTAAATTGTACAGTTTTTTTATTGTTTCGTTGACTTGGATTACATCCAAAGTTTCCACAATAATTCTTTTCTGCACTTAGTTATTTGTAACAAACAATTTTTTTATTGTTTCGTTGACTTTGAGTTAATTTCAATGTTTCCACAATAATTGTCAAACTGTTGTTACTTGAGTACCGGCTGCGCCAATTATGTATGAACGTCTTTTTAGAGCGAATACATATGCTTTATTTGAGTGTTAATATACAACTACTGCTTATTCAATTCTAGGTTCCGAACGAATCTCGGACTTTGTCTTTTTCATCTCTTTTGCTTCTTCTTCATCTCCTTTTTTCCTCTTTCTACTTTATCATATTTTTTTTTCTTCTTCTTCTTCCATTTCTTCTTCTTTTTATTTCTTCTCTTTCTCTTCGTCTTCTTCTCCTATTTCAACTTTCTCATCTTCACTTTCTTTTCAATATTCTTCCTTCTCTTTCGCTTCTTCTTCTTCTTCTCCTTCTTCATATTCATTTTCTTCTTCTGCCTTTTGTTCATCTTCTTCTTTGTCCTCTTCTTCTTCTTCTTTTTCTTCTCTTTTTGCTCTTCCTCTTCTTCATCTTTTTATTCCTCTTCCTCTTCTTCTTCTTTCCATCTTCTTTCCCTTCTTCTTTCTGCTTTTCTTTTTTATCTCTTGTTCTTTCTCTTTGTCTTCGTTCTCATTTTTTTTTCTTCTTTTTCTTCCTTCTTCTCTTCATCTTTCTCCTCCTTTTTTTTCATCTTCTTTTTCTGCTTCTTCATCTTCTTTTTCTCTTCCTCATCTTCCTTTTCATCTTCTTCTTCTTCTTTCTCTTATTCTTTGTCTTTTTCTTTTTTCATCTCTTGTTCTTTCTCCTGCTCTTCTTTCTCTTCTTTTTTTCTTCTTCTTCTTCTTTCTTCGCTTCATATTTCTCCTCCTTTTTTCTTTATCTTCTTTTTCTGCTTTTTCTACTTCTGCATCTTCTTTTTCTCTTCCTCATCTTCCTTTTCATTTTCTTCTTTGTCTTCTTCTTCTTCTTTCTCTTATTCTTTCTCTTTTTCTTCTTTCATCTCTTGTTATTTCTCCTTCTCTTCTTTTTTTCTTCTTCTTCTTATTTCTTCTCCTCATATTGCTCCTCCTTTTTCTTTATCTTCTTTTTCTGCTTCTTCTAATTCTTCGTCTTCTTTTTCTCTTCCTCTTCTTTCATTTCTTCTTCCTCCTCTTTAGCTTCTTCTTCTTCCTCATCTTATTTCTTTTCTTATTTCTCTTCTTTTTCTTTTTCTTCGTCTTCATCTTCTTTTTCTTCCTCTTCCTCTCTATTATCTTATTCTTTTATGACCTCTTCTTTTTCTTTTTTTCTTCTCCTTACTCTTTTTCTTCTTCATCATCATCTTCTTCTTATTTTTATTCTTCTTATTTTTATACCCTGAACCCATTAAAAATGGGTAATCAGGGTATAATGGTTTTGTTGCAGCCCAAATGTATGTAACAGGCAGAAGGAGGCGTGACAGACCCCATAAAGTATATATATTCTTGATCATGACGACAAGCCGAGTCGATTGAGCCCTGTCCGTCTGTCTGTCTGTCCGTCTGTTCGTCTGTCCGTCCGTCCGTCCGTCCGTCTGTCCGTATGTTTGAACGCGTGGATCTCAGAACCTATAATAGCTAGAGACTTGAACTTTTTTTTATAGATTCGTGTATATCACACGCAGGCCGAGTTTATTTTAGAAATTCGATAACTCTTCTCGTTCTTTTTTTATCGATTAAAAACGAAATCGATTTTCAGTTTTAAAATTATATCTTCTGCATCTTTATAGTTAGAGACTCCAAATCTTGTATTTAGCTTAATGGGACTTTTATACAATTTTGATTTTTGTTAAATTTTGGATGCCACGCCCCCTTCGCCCAAATTTTCAAAACACTTATTTCAAATACTAGAGACTTGTGCTTTTGCACATACACGCATATGAATGATATAATTACGCTGCGCAAGTTTGATTAAGAAAGTCGATCTACAAAAAAAGTTATTAAGCATTTAGTTTCCCATAACACGCACATATTGACGCAGCGCAGTCGCTGAGTAAACTGCACAGTTAGCAGAGCGTATGCGTGTGCGTGTGTATGTATTCGTTGCTTGCAATATACATACATATGTATGTACACATGTACATACTGTATATATTTACATATATGTATATAAAATAAGAGTAACATTGATATAACTTAAATAAAGTCAATATAATGTACATATGTATGTACATACATATGAATAGATGAAATGCATTATGTTATTAAACGAAACGTTTACCAAACGTTTACGTACAGACGCGTGTGACAACAGCAGCAGAAGCATCTAGAAAATTCGAAGAATTCATAACAACAACAAAGACAAATTGGGGATGAATTTTAAGTAGAAGTTCAGCAGCTCAGTAGCAGTCGCTCAGTAGCAGTAGCTCAGTAGCAGTAGCTCAGTAGCTCAATAACTTTACTTAGGAATTCGCTATCTCACTCTTATGTACTGCAACGATTTAAATTTCCAAAATTTAGACCAATGAAATTTGAAAGTTTATTTCTGACATCTGTTAAAGTTGTTTTATTCAGTAGGGCAATTGCCATTGGACTACATGCTACTTCTTTAACTCTTTGAATCAATAATCCACTTAGGATATCTACTAGTCTGCTATTATTTTCAAAGACCGAACAATCAGTAATTTCCTCAACAATGGTTCTTATTTTGTTATCAAGATCTCTTACACTTGTTACTCTTAGATTATTTATTTTCCTGGTTAGTCCCATTTGATCCGTTCTTGGTCTATAGTGATGTCGCAAACGAATTTTACATTCCGCCCAATTTGTTGGTGGATTAATATTGAGCATAGTTCTAGCCTGACCTTGAATTTTGGTGTTGAATATGACAGTGAAGACCTGATCGTTGTCATCATACTCCTCCATGATCTGATCCACTGCAGACACGAATCCATGTAAAGTTCCATCCTGGCCATTGAAAATCGGTAAATATCTCGTCTCCTTCTCGATGCAGTTCCTTTGAGTTGTAACTGGATTTCTGCCTTCACCTTCTCTTGCAATTATGACATTAGTTAATAATTGAATGCATTGCTGTATTTCAACTATTGGTTGTTGATTTGCCATTTTAAGTTATATATATATATATTTTTTTTTTAAAGTTATTGTTTTGTATGAATTAAATTTATTGTTTCGTTGACTTGGATTACTTTCAAAGTTTCCACAATAATTGTTTTTATTCACACTTTTAAATTGTACAGTTTTTTTATTGTTTCGTTGACTTGGATTACATCCAAAGTTTCCACAATAATTCTTTTCTGCACTTAGTTATTTGTAACAAACAATTTTTTTATTGTTTCGTTGACTTTGAGTTAATTTCAATGTTTCCACAATAATTGTCAAACTGTTGTTACTTGAGTACCGGCTGCGCCAATTATGTATGAACGTCTTTTTAGAGCGAATACATGTGCTTTATTTGAGTGTTAAAATACAACTACTGCTTATTCAATTCTAGGTTCCGAACGAATCTCGGACTTTGTCTTTTTCATCTCTTTTGCTTCTTCTTCATCTCCTTTTTTCCTCTTTCTACTTTATCATATTTTTTTTTCTTCTTCTTCTTCCATTTCTTCTTCTTTTTATTTCTTCTCTTCCTCTTCGTCTTCTTCTCCTATTTCAACTTTCTCATCTTCACTTTCTTTTCAATATTCTTCCTTCTCTTTCGCTTCTTCTTCTTCTTCTCCTTCTTCATATTCATTTTCTTCTTCTGCCTTTTCTTCATCTTCTTCTTTGTCCTCTTCTTCTTCTTCTTTTTCTTCTCTTTTTGCTCTTCCTCTTCTTCATCTTTTTATTCCTCTTCCTCTTCTTCTTCTTTCCATCTTCTTTCCCTTCTTCTTTCTGCTTTTCTTTTTTATCTCTTGTTCTTTCTCTTTGTCTTCGTTCTCATTTTTTTTTTCTTCTTTTTCTTCCTTCTTCTCTTCATCTTTCTCCTCCTTTTTTTTCATCTTCTTTTTCTGCTTCTTCATCTTCTTTTTCTCTTCCTCATCTTCCTTTTCATCTTCTTCTTCTTCTTTCTCTTATTCTTTGTCTTTTTCTTTTTTCATCTCTTGTTCTTTCTCCTGCTCTTCTTTCTCTTCTTTTTTTCTTCTTCTTCTTCTTTCTTCGCTTCATATTTCTCCTCCTTTTTTCTTTATCTTCTTTTTCTGCTTTTTCTAATTCTGCATCTTCTTTTTCTCTTCCTCATCTTCCTTTTCATTTTCTTCTTTGTCTTCTTCTTCTTCTTTCTCTTATTCTTTCTCTTTTTCTTCTTTCATCTCTTGTTATTTCTTTTTCTCTTCTTTTTTTCTTCTTCTTCTTATTTCTTCTCCTCATATTGCTCCTCCTTTTTCTTTATCTTCTTTTTCTGCTTCTTCTAATTCTTCGTCTTCTTTTTCTCTTCCTCTTCTTTCATTTCTTCTTCCTCCTCTTTAGCTTCTTCTTCTTCCTCATCTTATTTCTTTTCTTATTTCTCTTCTTTTTTCTTTTTTCTTCGTCTTCATCTTCTTTTTCTTCCTCTTCATCTCTATTATCTTATTCTTTTATGACCTCTTCTTTTTCTTTTTTTCTTCTCCTTACTCTTTTTCTTCTTCATCATCATCTTCTTCTTATTTTCATACCCTGAACCCATTGAAAATGGATAATCAGGGTATAATGGTTTTGTTGCAGCCCAAATGTATGTAACAGGCAGAAGGAGGCGTGACAGACCCCATAAAGTATATATATTCTTGATCAGGACGGCAAGCCGAGTCGATTGAGCCCTGTCCGTCTGTCTGTCTGTCCGTCTGTCCGTTTGAACGCGTGGATCTCAGAAATTCGATAACTCTTCTCGTTCTTTTTTTATCGATTAAAAACGAAATCGATTTTCATTTTTAAAATTATATCTTCTATATCTTGATAGTTAGAGACTCCAAATCTTGTATTTAGCTTATTGGGACTTTTATACAATTTTGATTTTTGTTAAATTTTGAATGCCACGCCCCTTCGCCAAATGTTCAAATCACTTATTTCAAACACTACAGACTTGTGCTTTTTCACATGTACACATATGAATGATATAATTACGCTGCGCAAGTTTGATTAAGAAAGTCGATATACAAAAAAATTTATTAAACATTTAATTTCCCATAACACGCACATATTGGAGCAGCGCAGTCGCTGAGTAAACTGCGCAGTTAGCAGAGCGTATGCGTGTGCGTGTGTATGTATGCGTTCCTTGCAATATACATACATATGTAATGCATTATGTTATTAAACGAAATGTTTACGTACACACGCGCGTGGCAACAGCAGCAGAAGCATCTAGAAAATTCGAAGAATTCATAACAACAACAAAGACAAATTGGGGATGAATTTAAGTAGAAGTTCAGCACTCACAGCATACTCATAGCTCAATAACTGTACTTAGAATTCGCTATCTCACCTTATGTACTGCAACTGTGTTGGTAGTAGCGTTGATCGCCGACATAAGTCTCGGTTCGATTCTCTAAGCTGACTCAATTTTTTAGCAAGACAACTTTTTTATTTAATCTTTAATAAAAAAAAACAAAGAAGATTAAACCGCCGATAGCGGGGTTCATTTCCTACCACCTCCGACAATTCCACTTTTCTCTCTTCTTTCTTCTCTTTCTCTTCTTCTTCTTCTTCTTCTTTTTCTTCTTTTTTCTCTTTTTCTTCTTTCTTCCTTTTCCCTTTCTCTTCTTTTTCACCCTTTTCCTTCTTCTTCTCTTCTTTTTTCCTTTTTCTACTTCTTCATATTTTTTCTTCTTCTTCTTCCTTTTCTTCATCTTCTTCTTTTCCTCTTCTTCTTCTTCTTCTTTCTTCTCTTCTTCTTCTTTTTCTTCTTTTTGTTCTTCTGCTTCCTCTTCTGGTTCCTCTTCTCCTTCTTCGCATTTACCTTCTTCTTCTTCTTCCTTTTCTTCATATTCCTCTTTCTTTTCCTCTTCTTCTTCGTCTTCGTATTCTTTTTCTTCGTCTTCATCTTCCGCTTCTTCTTCTTTTTCCTCTTATTCTTCTTTCTTTTCCTTTTCCTTTTCCCCTATATCCTCTTATTCTTCATCTTCTTTTTCTTCTTCTTCCTTTATCACTTTTTCTTCTTTTTCTTATTTTCTTCTTCCTTCTGTTTTTTTCTTCGTCATTTTCTGTTTCTTATTATTATTCTTCTTATTTTTCTTCTTCGTCATTTTCTGTTTCTTATTATTATTCTTCTTCTTCGTCTTTTTTCTTCCTCTTCTTCTTTTTCTTCTTTTTGCTGTCTGCTTCCTCTTCTCCTTCTTCGCATTTATCTTCTTCTTCTTCCTCTTCTTCCTCTTTTTCCTTTTCTTCATATTCCTCTTCCTCTCCCTCTTCTTTTTCTTTCTCCTCTTCCTCTTCTTCTTCTTCTTCTTCCTCATTTTCTTTCTCTTCTTATTTCTCCTATTCGTTTTTTCTTCGTCTTAATTTTCTTCTTCTTCTCCTCTCTCTTCTTCTTCGTCTTCTGCTTCTCCTTCTTCATTTTTTTCTTTTTACTTCTTTTTTTCTTGCTCTTTCTCTTCTCTCTCATCTCTTTTGCTCCTTCTTCAACTTCTTCTTGCTCTTTCTCTTTCTCCATTCCTTTTTTCCACTTCTTCGTCTTCTTTGTCTCCTTCTTCTTCTTACTCTTCTTCTTTCTTTTATTCTTTCTATTTTTCTGCTTTCATCTCTTGTTCTTTCTCTCTCTCTTCTTTCTCATTTTTTTTCTTCTTCTTCTTCCTTCTTCTCTTCATCTTTCTTCTCCTCTTCTTCTTCATCTCATTTTTCTGCTTCTTCTACTTTTTCATCTTTTTTTCCTTCTTCATATTTCGTTCGTTCTTTCTCTTCTTCTTCGTCTTCTTTTTGTTCTGCCTCTTCTTCTTCTTCTCCCTCTTTTACATATTCCTCTTCCTCTTCCTCTTGCTCTTCCTCTTCTTTTTCTCTTCTTCTTCTTCTTCCTCATCTTATTTTTTTTCTAATATCTCTTCTTCTTCTTTTTTCGTCTTCATCTTCTTTTTCTTCTTCTTCTTCCTCGTTCTCCCTTCCTTTTTTTCGTCTTCTTCTTCTTCGTCTTCTTTCTCTTCTTCTTCTTTCTTCCTCTTTCTCTTGCTCTTTCTCTTCTTTTTCATCTCTTTTATTCTTCTTCACCTTCTTTTTTTCTTTTTTCTCTTTCTTCATAGTTTTTTCTTCCTCTTCTTCTTCCTTTTCTTCATCTTCTTCTTTGTCCCCTTCTTCTTCTATCTTCTCTTCCTCTTCTTCTTCTTCTTCCTTCTCGTTCTCTCCTTCTTCTTCCATTTCTTCATCTTCTTTGTCCTCTTCTTATTTCTTCTCTTTTTGTTATTTCTCTTCTTCATCTTCTTACTCTTATTCTTTCTCTTTTTCTTCTTTTTCTTCGTCTTCATCTTCATTTTCTTCTTCTTCTTCCTCGTTCTCCCTTCCTTTTTTCGTCTTCTTCTTCTTCGTCTTCTCTCTCTTCTTTTTCTTTCTTGCTCTTTCTCTTCCTCGTTCTCTTCTTTTTCATCTCTTTTGCTTCTTCTTCATCTTTCTTTTCCCTTTTTCTCCTTCTTCATATTTTTTTTCTTCTTCTTTTTCTTCATCTTCTTTTTTGTCCTCTTCTTCTTCTTCTTCCTTCTCCTTCTCTGCTTCTTCTTCCATTTCTTCATCTTCTTTGTCCTCTTCTTATTTTTTCTCTTCTTGTTCTTCCTCTTCTTCATCTTCTTACTCTTCTTCATTCTTTTTTTCTTCTTTCATCTCTTCTTTTTCTTCGTCTTCATCTTCTTTTTCTTCTTCTTCTTCCTCTTTCTCCCTTCCTTTTTTCGTCTTCTTCTTCTTCGTCTTCTTTCTCTTCTTCTTCTTTCCAGCTCTGTCTCTTCCTCGTTCTCTTCTTTTTCATCTCTTTTGCTTCTTCTTCATCTTTTTTTTTCCTTTTTCTCCTTCTTCATATTTTATTTTTCTTCTTTTTCTTCATCTTCTTTTTTGTCCTCTTCTTCTTCATCTTCCTTCTCCTTCTCGTCTTCTTCTTCCTCTTCTTCATCTTCTTCTTTCCCTTTTTCTTTTTTCATCTCTTCTTCTTTCTCTATCAATTCTTTTTATCTTTTTTCCTCTTCTTGTTCTTTCTTCTCTTCATCTTTCGCCTCCTCTGCTTCTTCGCCTTATTTTTCTGCTTCTTCTACTTCTTCATCTGCTTTTTCTCTTCCTGATCTTCCTTTTCTTCTATTCTTCTTCTTCTTCTTCTTCTTCTTTCCCTTATTCGTCTTCCACTTCCTCTTCTTCTTTTCTTTTTTCTCCTGTTCCTCTTCTTCTCCATCGTATATCTCTTCTTCTTCTTTTTCTTCGTCTTCATCTTCTTTTTCTTCTTCTTCTTCTTCTTCTTTTATCTTTTCTTCTTCCTTTTCTTTTTTATACCCTGAACCCATTGAAAATGGATAATCAGGGTATAATGGTTTTGTTGCAGCCCAAATGTATGTAACAGGCAGAAGGAGGCGTGACAGACCCCATAAAGTATATATATTCTTGATCAGGACGGCAAGCCGAGTCGATTGAGCCCTGTCCGTCTGTCTGTCTGTCCGTCTGTTCGTCTGTCCGTCCGTCCGTCCGTCCGTCTGTCCGTATGTTTGAACGCGTGGATCTCAGAACCTATAATAGCTAGAGACTTGAACTTTTTTTATAGATTCGTGTAATTGATCACGCGCAGGCCGAGTTTGTTTTAGAAATTCGATAACTCTTCTCGTTCTTTTTTCATCGATTAAAAACGAAATCGATTTTCAGTTTTAAAATTATATCTTCTGCATCTTTATAGTTAGAGACTCCAAATCTTGTATTTAGCTTAATGGGACTTTTATACAATTTTGATTTTTGTTAAATTTTGAATGCCACGCCCCTTCGCCAAATGTTCAAATCACTTATTTCAAACACTACAGACTTGTGCTTTTTCACATGTACACATATGAATGATATAATTACGCTGCGCAAGTTTGATTAAGAAAGTCGATATACAAAAAAAGTTATTAAACATTTAGTTTCCCATAACACGCACATATTGGAGCAGCGCAGTCGCTGAGTAAACTGCGCAGTTAGCAGAGCGTATGCGTGTGCGTGTGTATGTATGCGTTCCTTGCAATATACATACATATGTAATGCATTATGTTATTAAACGAAACGTTTACGTACACACGCACGTGGCAACAGTCGGGCACCTCCGACTAGAGTTTCCTTACTTGTTTCTCTTCTTCTTTCTTGCTCTTTCTCTTGTCTTTCATTTTTTTTTGCTTGTTCTTCATCTTTTTCCTTTTTCTCCGTCTTCATATTTTGTTTCTTCTTCTTCTTCTTCCTTTTCTTCATCTTGTTCTTTGTCCTCTTCTTCGTCTTCTTCTTTCTTCTCTTCCTCTTCTTCTTCTTCATATTCTTCTTCTCTCTCTTCTTTTTCTTCACTTTCTTTTCGTTCTTCTTCCTTTTCGTTCTCTTCTTCTTCTTCCTCTCCCTCCTCTTCTTTCTCATGTTCTTTCTCTTATTCTTTCTCTTTTTTGCTTTCATCTCTTGTTCTTTCTCATCTTTTCTTCTTCTTTCTTCTTTTCATCTTTCTCCTCCTATTTTTGTTCATCGTCTTTTTTTGCTTCTTCTACTTCTTCATCTTCGTTTTCTCTTGCTCATCCTCTTTTTCTTCTTTTCTTATTCTTCTTTGTCTTCTTCTTCGTCTTCTTCTTCTTTTTTCTTCTTTTCCTTCTTGTTCGTCTTCTTTTTCTTCTTCTATTATCTCTCCTTCTACTTTTTTTTCTTTTTCTTTTTCATTATCTTTTTCTTCTTATTATTATTCTTCTTATTTTTCTTCTTCATCTTTTTTCCTTCCTCTTCTTCTTCTTCACCCGCTTCTACATATTCCTCTTCCTCTTCCACTTGCTCTTCTTCTTCTTCTTCTTTTTCTTCCTCCTCTTCCTCTTTTTCTTCTTCCTCATCTTAATTCTTTTCTTATTTCTCTTCTTCTTTTTCTTCTTCGTCTTCCTCTTTCTCTTGCTCTTTCTCTTCTCTTTCATCTCTTTTGTTTCTTCGTCACCTTCTTTTTTTCCTTTTCCTCCTTCTTCATAGTTTTTTTCTTCCTCTTCTTCTTCCTTTTCTTCATCTTCTTCTTTGTTCTCTTCTTCTTCTATCTTCTCTTCCTCTTCTTCTTCCTCTTCCTTCTCGTTCTCTCCTTCTTCTTCCATTTCTTCATCTTCTTTGTCCTCTTCTTATTTCTTCTCTTTTTAATCTCCCTCTTCTTCATCTTCTTCTTTCTCTTTTTCTTCTTTCATCTCTTCTTCTTTCTCTATCAATTCTTTTTATCTTTTTTTCTTCTTCTTGTTTTTTCTTCTCTTCATCTTTCTCCTCCTCTTCTTCTTCGTCTTATTTTTCTGCTTCTACTTCTACTTCTACTTCTACTTCTACTTCTTCATCTGCTTTTTCTCTTCCTGATCTTCCTTTTCTAATTTTCTTCTTCTTCCCCTTCTTCTTCCTTTTCATCTTTCTCTTATTCGTCTTCCTCTTCTTCTTTTTCTTCTTCCTCCTGTTCCTCTTCTTCTCCATCTTATTTCTTTTCTTATTTCTCTTCTTCTTCTTTTTCTTCTTCTTCTTCTTCTTTTATCTCTTCTTCTTCCTTTTCTTTTTTTCTTTTTCTTTCTCTTATTCTTCTTCATTATCTTCTTCTTATTATTATTATTCTTCTACGTCTTTTTTCTTCCTCTTCTTCTTTTTCTTCTTTTTGTTCTTCTGCTTTTTCCTCTGGTTCCTCTTCTTCTTCTCCGCATTTATCTTCTTCTTCTTCCTCTTCTTCTTCTATTTCCTTTCCTTCTTATTCCTCTTTCCCTCCCTCTTCTTCTTCTTCCTTTTCCTTTTCCCGTATATCCTCTTCTTCTTCATCTTCTTTTTTTCTTCGTCTTCGTCTTCTTTTTCTTCTTTTTCTTCTCTCTCTTCTTCTTTATCCTCTTCTTCTTCATCTTCTTTTTTTCTTCGTCTTCATCTTCTTCTTCTTCTTCTTCTTCTTCTTCTTTTTATTCTTTTATCTCTTCTTCTTCCTCTTCTTTTTTTCTTCTTCTTTCTCTTTTTCTTTCTAATCATCTTCTTCTTCTTATTATTATTCTTCTTCGTTTTTTTTTCCTCTTCTTCTTTTTCTTCTTTTTGTTTTTCTGCTTCCTCTTCTGGTTCCTCTTCTCCTTCTTCGCATTTATCTTTTTCTTTCTTCTTTTCTTTCTTCTTCTTTCTTTTCTTCATATTCCACTTCTTTTTTCTCTTCCTCTCCCCCTTCTTCTTCTTCCTCCTCTTCCTCTTCTTCTTCTTCTTCCCATCTTCTTACTCTTCTTATTTCTCTTCTTCTTATTTTCTTCGTCTTCACCTTCTTTTTCTTTGTCTTCGTCTTCTTTTTCTTCTTCTTCCTCTTCGTCTTCGTCTTCTTCTTTTTCTGCTTCTTCTTCTTCTTCTTCTTTCGCTCCTTTTTTCTCTTCTTCTTTGTCTTCTTCTTCTTCCTCTTCTTTCTCTTCTTCTTCTTCTTCTTCCTCATCTTCTTTCTCTTCTCATTTCTCCTCTTCGTTTTTTCTTCGTCTTCATTTTCTTCTTCTTCTTCGTCTTCTTCTTCTGCTTCTCCTTCTTCCTCTTCTTTTTTTTCTTGCTCGTTTCCTTGCTCTTTCTCTTTTTTCTTCTTCCTTTTTGTCTTCTTCTTCCTCCTCTTTCTCTTCTTCTTCTTCTTCTTCTTCTTCTTCCTCATCTTCTTTCTCTTCTCATTTCTCCTTTTCGTTTTTTCTTCATCTTCATTTTCTTCTTCTTCTTCTTCTCTCTCTTCTTCTTCCTCTTCTTCGTCCTCTTCCTGTTCTGCTTCTCTTTCTTTCTCTTCTTCTTCCTCTTCTTTTTTTTCTTGCTCTTTCTCTTGCTCTTTCTCTTGCTCTTTCTCTTGCTCTTTCTCTTCTTTTTCATCTCTTTTGCTTCTTCTTCATCTCCTTTTTTCCTCTTTCTACTTTATCATATTTTTTTTTCTTCTTCTTCTTCCATTTCTTCTTCTTTTTATTTCTTCTCTTCCTCTTCGTCTTCTTCTCCTATTTCAACTTTCTCATCTTCACTTTCTTTTCAATATTCTTCCTTCTCTTTCGCTTCTTCTTCTTCTTCTCCTTCTTCATATTCATTTTCTTCTTCTGCCTTTTCTTCATCTTCTTCTTTGTCCTCTTCTTCTTCTTCTTTTTCTTCTCTTTTTGCTCTTCCTCTTCTTCATCTTTTTATTCCTCTTCCTCTTCTTCTTCTTTCCATCTTCTTTCCCTTCTTCTTTCTGCTTTTCTTTTTTATCTCTTGTTCTTTCTCTTTGTCTTCGTTCTCATTTTTTTTCTTCTTTTTCTTCCTTCTTCTCTTCATCTTTCTCCTCCTTTTTTTTCATCTTCTTTTTCTGCTTCTTCATCTTCTTTTTCTCTTCCTCATCTTCCTTTTCATCTTCTTCTTCTTCTTTCTCTTATTCTTTGTCTTTTTCTTTTTTCATCTCTTGTTCTTTCTCCTGCTCTTCTTTCTCTTCTTTTTTTCTTCTTCTTCTTCTTTCTTCGCTTCATATTTCTCCTCCTTTTTTCTTTATCTTCTTTTTCTGCTTTTTCTACTTCTGCATCTTCTTTTTCTCTTCCTCATCTTCCTTTTCATTTTCTTCTTTGTCTTCTTCTTCTTCTTTCTCTTATTCTTTCTCTTTTTCTTCTTTCATCTCTTGTTATTTCTCCTTCTCTTCTTTTTTTCTTCTTCTTCTTCTTTCTTCTCCTCATATTGCTCCTCCTTTTTCTTTATCTTCTTTTTCTGCTTCTTCTAATTCTTCGTCTTCTTTTTCTCTTCCTCTTCTTTCATTTCTTCTTCCTCCTCTTTAGCTTCTTCTTCTTCCTCATCTTATTTCTTTTCTTATTTCTCTTCTTTTTCTTTTTCTTCGTCTTCATCTTCTTTTTCTTCCTCTTCATCTCTATTATCTTATTCTTTTATGACCTCTTCTTTTTCTTTTTTCTTCTCCTTACTCTTTTTCTTCTTCATCATCATCTTCTTCTTATTTTTATTCTTCTTATTTTTATACCCTGAACCCATTAAAAATGGGTAATCAGGGTATAATGGTTTTGTTGCAGCCCAAATGTATGTAACAGGCAGAAGGAGGCGTGACAGACCCCATAAAGTATATATATTCTTGATCATGACGACAAGCCGAGTCGATTGAGCCCTGTCCGTCTGTCTGTCTGTCCGTCTGTTCGTCTGTCCGTCCGTCCGTCCGTCCGTCTGTCCGTATGTTTGAACGCGTGGATCTCAGAACCTATAATAGCTAGAGACTTGAACTTTTTTTTATAGATTCGTGTATATCACGCGCAGGCCGAGTTTGTTTTAGAAATTCGATAACTCTTCTCGTTCTTTTTTCATCGATTAAAAACGAAATCGATTTTCAGTTTTAAAATTATATCTTCTGCATCTTTATAGTTAGAGACTCCAAATCTTGTATTTAGCTTAATGGGACTTTTATACAATTTTGATTTTTGTTAAATTTTGGATGCCACGCCCCCTTCGCCCAAATTTTCAAAACACTTATTTCAAATACTAGAGACTTGTGCTTTTGCACATACACGCATATGAATGATATAATTACGCTGCGCAAGTTTGATTAAGAAAGTCGATCTACAAAAAAAGTTATTAAGCATTTAGTTTCCCATAACACGCACATATTGACGCAGCGCAGTCGCTGAGTAAACTGCGCAGTTAGCAGAGCGTATGCGTGTGCGTGTGTATGTATTCGTTGCTTGCAATATACATACATATGTATGTACACATGTACATACTGTATATATTTACATATATGTATATATGTATATAAAATAAGAGTAACATTGATATAACTTAAATAAAGTCAATATAATGTACATATGTATGTACATACATATGAATAGATGAAATGCATTATGTTATTAAACGAAACGTTTACCAAACGTTTACGTACACACGCGCGTGGCAACAGCAGCAGAAGCATCTATAAAATTCGAAGAATTCATAGCAACAACAACAAAGACAAATTGGGGATGAATTTTCAGCAGAAGTTCAGCAGCTCAGTAGCAGTAGCTCAGTAGCAGTAGCTCAGTAGCTCAATAACTTTACTTAGGAATTCGCTATCTCACTCTTATGTACTGCAACGATTTAAATTTCCAAAATTTAGACCAATGAAATTTGAAAGTTCATTTCTGACATCTGTTAAAGTTGTTTTATTCAGTAGGGCAATTGCCATTGGACCACATGCTACTTCTTTAACTCTTTGAATCAATAATCCACTTAGGATATCTACTAGTCTGCTATTATTTTCAAAGACCGAACAATCAGTAATTTCCTCAACAATGGTTCTTATTTTGTTATCAAGATCTCTTACACTTGTTACTCTTAGATTATTTATTTTCCTGGTTAGTCCCATTTGATCCGTTCTTGGTCTATAGTGATGTCGCAAACGAATTTTACATTCCGCCCAATTTGTTGGTGGATTAATATTGAGCATAGTTCTAGCCTGACCTTGAATTTTGGTGTTGAATATGACAGTGAAGACCTGATCGTTGTCATCATACTCCTCCATGATCTGATCCACTGCAGACACGAATCCATGTAAAGTTCCATCCTGGCCATTGAAAATCGGTAAATATCTCGTCTCCTTCTCGATGCAGTTCCTTTGAGTTGTAACTGGATTTCTGCCTTCACCTTCTCTTGCAATTATGACATTAGTTAATAATTGAATGCATTGCTGTATTTCAACTATTGGTTGTTGATTTGCCATTTTAAGTTATATATATATATATATTTTTTTTTTTAAGTTATTGTTTTGTATGAATTAAATTTATTGTTTCGTTGACTTGGATTACTTTCAAAGTTTCCACAATAATTGTTTTTATTCACACTTTTAAATTGTACAGTTTTTTTATTGTTTCGTTGACTTGGATTACATCCAAAGTTTCCACAATAATTCTTTTCTGCACTTAGTTATTTGTAACAAACAATTTTTTTATTGTTTCGTTGACTTTGAGTTAATTTCAATGTTTCCACAATAATTGTCAAACTGTTGTTACTTGAGTACCGGCTGCGCCAATTATGTATGAACGTCTTTTTAGAGCGAATACATATGCTTTATTTGAGTGTTAATATACAACTACTGCTTATTCAATTCTAGGTTCCGAACGAATCTCGGATTTTGTCTTATTTAATTAAAAGTGTTTAGGTTATGCAGCTGGAGCTGCTACAATTGTTTATGTTAACATTTCTGGGTTTGGGTATGCTGCTCAAGGTCTTGGAGCTTGAATGTTTATGTTTACAATATTGGGTATGCTGCCTAATGCATTGGAGCTTGAATGTTTATGTTTACAGTATTGGGTATGCTGGGCTATTGGGACAATACCACTTAATAAGTGTCCACTATTCTGGTGGCACTTTTGGTTAATGGAGTTTTTACATTAATGTGGATTGCAAACCTTTGGTGTCGGCGGGAATTACGGGAAGTGATGCTAATGGCATAACTCGCGTGGCAACAGCAGCAGAAGTATCTAGAAAATTCGAAGAATTCATAACAACAACAACAAAGACAAATTGGGGATGAATTTTAAGCAGAAGTTCAGCAGCTCAGTAGCAGTAGCTCAGTAGCTCAATAACTTTACTTAGGAATTCGCTATCTCACTCCTATGTATTGCAACGGCTGCATTGGTAGAAGCGCTGATCGTCGACATAAAATATCGGGTTCGATTCTCTAAGCTGACGTCAACTTTTTTTATGCAAGTTACTTAATCTTTTTTTTTAAATTTTTTAATTTAATTTAAAATTATATACAAACTTTGAAGTGCATTTAAAGCCGCCGATAGGCGGGGTTCAGGGTATTTCTTAGTCGGGCACCTCCGACTAGAGTTTCCTTACTTGTTTTTCTTCTTTTTGTTCTTCTGCTTCCTCTTCTGGTTCCTCTTCTCCTTCATCGCATTTATCTTCTTCTTCTTTCTCTTCTTCTTCTTCTTTCTTTTCTTCATATTCCACTTCCTCTTCCTTTTCCTCTTCATCTTCCTCTTCTTCTTCTTCCTCATCTTATTTCTTTTCTTATTTCTCTTCTTTTTCTTTGTTTTCATCTTCATTTTCTTCGTCTTCATCTTTTTTTCTTCGTCTTCATCTTCTTTTTCTTCTTTTTCTTCGTCTTCATCTTCTTTCTCTTCTTCTTCCTCTTCTTCTTCTTTCTTGGTCATTCTCCTGCTCTTTCTTTTCTTTTTCATTTTTTTGCTCCTTCTTCATCTTCTTTTTTTCCTTTTTCTCCTTCTTCATATTTTTTTCTTCTTCCTTTTCTTCATCTTCTTCTTTGTCCTCTTCTTCTTCTTATTATTTCTTCTGTTTTTGTTCTTCCTCTTCTTCATCTTCTTATTCCTCTTATTTTTTTTCTTTCTCATCTTCTTTCTCCTATTCTTTCTAAAGAGAAAGAAAAAGTTCTTCTTCCATCTCTTGTTCTTTCTCTTTCTCTTTCTCTTCTTTTTATCTTTTATTCTTGTTCTTTCTTCTCTTTATCTTTCTCCTCCTCTTCTTCTTCGTCTTCATTTTGTGCTTCTTCTACTTCTTCAGCTTCTATTTCTCTTCCTCACCTTTTTGCTACTTTTCTTCTTCTTTCTCTCTTTCTTTCCCTTCTTCTTTCTCTTTTTCTTCTTTCAGCTCTTGTTCTTTCTCCTTCTCTTCTTTGTATTTTATTTTCTTCTTCTTGTTCTTTCTTCTCTTCATCTTTCTCCTGCTTTTTTCATCATCTTCTTTTTCTGCTTCTTCTACTTCTTTATCTTATTTTTTCTTCTACATCTTTCGTTTCTTCTTCCTCTTCTTTTTGCTCTTCCTCTTCTTCTTCTTCTCCCTCTTCTACATATTCCTCTTCCTCTTGCCCTTGCTCTTCCTCTTCTTCTGGTTCTTCTTCCTGCTCTTTCTCTTCTTCTTCTTCCTCATCTTATTTCTTTTCTTATTTCTCTTCCCTTTCTTCGTCTTCATCTTCTTTTTGTTCCTCGTCATCTATTTATTTTCTTCTTCTTCTTTTATCAGTTCTTTTTCTTTTTTTCTTCTCCTTCCTCTTCCTCTTCTTCTTCTTCTTCCTCTTCTTCTTCTTCTTCTTCCTCATCTTCTTTCCCTTCTTATTTCTCCTCTTCTTTTTTTCTTCGTCTTCATCTTCTTTTTTTTTGTCTTCGTCTTCTTTTTTTTGTTCTTCATCTTCTTTTTATACCCTGAACCCATTAAAAATGGGTAATCAGGGTATAATGGTTTTGTTGCAGCCCAAATGTATGTAACAGGCAGAAGGAGGCGTGACAGACCCCATAAAGTATATATATTCTTAACAAGCCGAGTCGATTGAGCCCTGTCCGTCTGTCCGTCTGTCTGTCTGTCCGTCTGTCCGTCTGTCCGTATGTTTGAACGCGTGGATCTCAGAACCTATAATAGCTAGAGACTTGAACTTTTTTTTTATAGATTCGTGTATATCACGCGCAGGTCGAGTTTGTTTTAGAAATTCGATAACTCTTCTCGTTATTTTTTTATCGATTACAAACGAAATCGGATTTCAGTTTTAAAATTATATCTTCTACATCTTTATAGTTAGAGACTCCAAATCTTGTATTTAGCTTAATGGGACTTTTATACAATTTAGATTTTTGTTAAATTTTGGATGCCCCTGCGCCCAAATTTTCAAACCACTTATTTCAAATACTACAGAATTGTGCTTTTGCACATACACGCATATGAATGATATAATTACGCTGCGCAAGTTTGATTAAGAAAGTCGATCTACAAAAAAAGTAATTAAGCATTTAGTTTCCCATAACACGCACATAAGTCGCTGAGTAAACTGCGCAGTTAGCAGAGCGTATGCGTGTGCGTGTGTATGTATTCGTTGCTTGCAATATACATACATATGTATGTACACATGTACATACTGTATATATTTACATATATGTATATATGTATATAAAATAAGAGTAACATTGATATAACTTAAATAAAGTCAATATAATGTACATATGTATGTACATACATATGAATAGATGAAATGCATTATGTTATTAAACGAAACGTTTACCAAACGTTTACGTACACACGCGCGTGGCAACAGCAGCAGAAGCATCTATAAAATTCGAAGAATTCATAGCAACAACAACAAAGACAAATTGGGGATGAATTTTCAGCAGAAGTTCAGCAGCTCAGTAGCAGTAGCTCAGTAGCAGTAGCTCAGTAGCAGTAGCTCAGTAGCTCAATAACTTTACTTAGGAATTCGCTATCTCACTCTTATGTACTGCAACGATTTAAATTTCCAAAATTTAGACCAATGAAATTTGAAAGTTCATTTCTGACATCTGTTAAAGTTGTTTTATTCAGTAGTGCAATTGCCATTGGACCACATGCTACTTCTTTAACTCTTTGAATCAATAATCCACTTAGGATATCTACTAGTCTGCTATTATTTTCAAAGACCGAACAATCAGTAATTTCCTCAACAATGGTTCTTATTTTGTTATCAAGATCTCTTACACTTGTTACTCTTAGATTATTTATTTTCCTGGTTAGTCCCATTTGATCCGTTCTTGGTCTATAGTGATGTCGCAAACGAATTTTACATTCCGCCCAATTTGTTGGTGGATTAATATTGAGCATAGTTCTAGCCTGACCTTGAATTTTGGTGTTGAATATGACAGTGAAGACCTGATCGTTGTCATCATACTCCTCCATGATCTGATCCACTGCAGACACGAATCCATGTAAAGTTCCATCCTGGCCATTGAAAATCGGTAAATATCTCGTCTCCTTCTCGATGCAGTTCCTTTGAGTTGTAACTGGATTTCTGCCTTCACCTTCTCTTGCAATTATGACATTAGTTAATAATTGAATGCATTGCTGTATTTCAACTATTGGTTGTTGATTTGCCATTTTAAGTTATATATATATATATATTTTTTTTTTTAAGTTATTGTTTTGTATGAATTAAATTTATTGTTTCGTTGACTTGGATTACTTTCAAAGTTTCCACAATAATTGTTTTTATTCACACTTTTAAATTGTACAGTTTTTTTATTGTTTCGTTGACTTGGATTACATCCAAAGTTTCCACAATAATTCTTTTCTGCACTTAGTTATTTGTAACAAACAATTTTTTTATTGTTTCGTTGACTTTGAGTTAATTTCAATGTTTCCACAATAATTGTCAAACTGTTGTTACTTGAGTACCGGCTGCGCCAATTATGTATGAACGTCTTTTTAGAGCGAATACATGTGCTTTATTTGAGTGTTAAAATACAACTACTGCTTATTCAATTCTAGGTTCCGAACGAATCTCGGATTTTGTCTCATTTAAGTGTCCACTATTCTGGTGGCACTTTTGGTTAATGGAGTTTTTACATTAATGTGGATTGCAAACCTTTGGTGTCGGCGGGAATTACGGGAAGTGATGCTAATGGCATAACTCGCGTGGCAACAGCAGCAGAAGCTCTAGAAAATTCGAAGAATTCATAACAACAACAACAAAGACAAATTGGGGATGAATTTTCAGCAGAAGTTCAGCAGCTCAGTAGCAGTAGCTCAGTAGCTCAATAACTTTACTTAGGAATTCGCTATCTCACTCTTATGTATTGCAACGGCTGCGTTGGTAGAAGCGATGATCGCCGACATAAAGTCTCGGGTTCGATTCTCTAGGCTTGACGTCAAAACTTTTTTAGTGCAAGTTACTTAATCTTTTTTTTTTAATTTTTTAATTTAATTTAAAATGATATATAAACTTTGAAGTGCATTTAAAGCCGCCGAAAGGCGGGGTTCAGGGTATTTCCTAGTCAGGCACCTCCGACTAGAGTTTCCTTACTTGTTTCTTCTTCTTTCTCTTGTTCTTCTTCATTTTCTAATTATTTTTCTTATTTTTCTTCTTCGTCTTTTTTTCTTCCTCTTTTGCTTTTTGTTCTATTTGTTCTTCTTCTTCCTCTTCTGGTTCCTCTTCTCCTTCTGCGCATTTATCTTCTTCTTCTTTCTCTTCTCCTTCTTCTTCCTATTTTTCATATTCCTCTTCCTTTTCCTCTTCCTCTTTCTTTTCTTTTTCTTACTCATCTTCTTCGTCTTCATCTTCTTTTTCTTTTTCTTTTTCGTCGTCTTCGTCTTCTTTTTCTTTTTCGTCGTCTTCGTCTTCTTTTTCTTCTTCTCTCTCTTCTTCTTCCTCTTCTTCTTCGTCTTCTTCGTCTGCTTCTCCTTCCTCCTCTTCTTCTTTCGCTTCTTATTCTTCTTCCTTTTCATCTTCCGTTTCTTTATCTTTTTCCTCTTATTTTTCTTCCTTTCCCTATATCCTTTTCTTCTTCATCTTCTTTTTTCTCTTCTTCTTCTTCATCATCTTCTTTTTCTTCTTCTTTTAATGCATCTTCTCCTTCATCTTCTTCTTCTTCTACTACTTCTTGTTCTTTCTCTGTCCCCATTCCTTTTTTCGTGTTCTTCGTCTTCTTTCTCTTCTTCGTTCTCTTCTTCTTCTTTCTTGCTCTTTCTCTTGCTCTTTCTCTTCTTTTTCATCTCTTTTGCTTCTTCTTCGTCTTCTTTTTTTCCTTTTTCTCCTTCTTCACATTTTCTTCTTCTTTTTCTTCTTTTTCTGCTTCTTCTTCTTTGTCCTCTTCTTCTTCTTCTTTCTTCTCTTCCTCTCCTTCTTCTTCTTCTTTCTCTTATTTTTCTTCTTTTTTTTCTTCTTTTTTCTCTTTTTCTTCTTTCTGGCCTTTTCTCTTTTTCTTCTTTTTCATCCCTTTTCCTTCTTCTTCGTCTTCTTTTTTCCTTTTTCTACTTCTTCATATTTTTTTCTTCTTCTTCTTCATTTTGTTCATCTTCTTCTTTGTCCTCTTTTTCTTCTTCTTCTTTCTTCTCTTCCTCTTCTTTTTCTTCTTCAACTTTCTCATTTTCACTTTCTTTTGCCTTCCTTCCTTCTCTTTCGCTTCTTCTTCTCCTTCTTCATATTCTTTTTCTTCTTCTTCCTTTTCTTCATCTTCTTCTTTGTCCTCTTCTTCTTCTTGTTTCTTCTCTTTTTGTTTCTCCTCTTATTCATCTTTTTATTCCTCTTCTTCTTTCCCTTTTCTTTCTCTTCTTCTTTTTCGTCCTCCTCTTTCTCTTCTGTTTCTTTCTCATCTTCTTTCTCTTTTTCTTCTTTCATCTCTTGTTCTTTCTCTTCTTTTTATCTTTTTTTCTTCTTGTTCTTTCTTCTCTTCACCTATCTCCTCCTTTTTATACCCTGAACCCATTAAAAATTGGTAATCAGGGTATAATGGTTTTGTTGCAGCCCAAATGTATGTAACAGGCAGAAGGAGGCGTGACAGACCCCATAAAGTATATATATTCTTGATCAGGACGACAAGCCGAGTCGATTGAGCCCTGTCCGCCTGTCCGTCTGTCCGTCTGTCTGTCTGTCCGTCTGTCCGTCTGTCCGTATGTTTGAACGCGTGGATCTCAGAACCTATAATAGCTAGAGACTTGAACTTTTTTTTTATAGATTCGTGTATATCACGCGCAGGTCGAGTTTGTTTTAGAAATTCGATAACTCTTCTCGTTCTTTTTTTATCGATTAAAAACGAAATCGGATTTCAGTTTTAAAATTATATCTTCTACATCTTTATAGTTAGAGACTCCAAATCTTGTATTTAGCTTAATGGGACTTTTATACAATTTAGATTTTTGTTAAATTTTGGATGCCACGCCCCCTTCGCCCAAATTTTCAAACCACTTATTTCAAATACTAGAGACTTGTGCTTTTGCACATACACGCATATGAATGATATAATTACGCTGCGCAAGTTTGATTAAGAAAGTCGATCTACAAAAAAAGTTATTAAGCATTTAGTTTCCCATAACACGCACATATTGGCGCAGCAAAGTCGCTGAGTAAACTGCGCAGTTAGCAGAGCGTATGCGTGTGCGTGTGTATGTATGCGTTGCTTGCAATATACATACATATGTATGTACACATGTACATACTGTATATATTTACATATATGTTATATGTATATAAAATAAGAGTAACATTGATATAACTTAAATAAAGTCAATACATTATACATATGTATGTACATATGAATAGATGAAATGCATTATATTATTAAACGAAACTTTTACCAAACGTTTACGTACACACGCGCATGGCAACAGCAGCAGAAGCTCTAGAAAACTCGAAGAATTCATAACAACAACAACAAAGACAAATTGGGGATGAATTTTCAGCAGAAGTCCAGCAGCTCAGTAGCAGTAGCTCAGTAGCTCAATAACTTTACTTAGGAATTCGCTATCTCACTCCTATGTATTGCAACGGCTGCATTGGTAGAAGCGCTGATCGTCGACATAAAATATCGGGTTCGATTCTCTAAGCTGACGTCAACTTTTTTTATGCAAGTTAATTAATCTTTTTTTTTAAATTTTTTAATTTAATTTAAAATTATATACAAACTTTGAAGTGCATTTAAAGCCGCCGATAGGCGGGGTTCAGGGTATTTCTTAGTCGGGCACCTCCGACTAGAGTTTCCTTACTTGTTTTTCTTCTTTTTGTTCTTCTGCTTCCTCTTCTGGTTCCTCTTCTCCTTCATCGCATTTATCTTCTTCTTCTTTCTCTTCTTCTTCTTCTTTCTTTTCTTCATATTCCACTTCCTCTTCCTTTTCCTCTTCATCTTCCTCTTCTTCTTCTTCCTCATCTTATTTCTTTTCTTATTTCTCTTCTTTTTCTTTGTTTTCATCTTCATTTTCTTCGTCTTCATCTTTTTTTCTTCGTCTTCATCTTCTTTTTCTTCTTTTTCTTCGTCTTCATCTTCTTTCTCTTCTTCTTCCTCTTCTTCTTCTTTCTTGGTCATTCTCCTGCTCTTTCTTTTCTTTTTCATTTTTTTGCTCCTTCTTCATCTTCTTTTTTTCTTTTTCTCCTTCTTCATATTTTTTTCTTCTTCCTTTTCTTCATCTTCTTCTTTGTCCTCTTCTTCTTCTTATTATTTCTTCTGTTTTTGTTCTTCCTCTTCTTCATCTTCTTATTCCTCTTATTTTTTTTTTCTTTCTCATCTTCTTTCTCCTATTCTTTCTAAAGAGAAAGAAAAAGTTCTTCTTCCATCTCTTGTTCTTTCTCTTTCTCTTTCTCTTCTTTTTATCTTTTATTCTTGTTCTTTCTTCTCTTTATCTTTCTCCTCCTCTTCTTCTTCGTCTTCATTTTGTGCTTCTTCTACTTCTTCAGCTTCTATTTCTCTTCCTCACCTTTTTGCTACTTTTCTTCTTCTTTCTCTCTTTCTTTCCCTTCTTCTTTCTCTTTTTCTTCTTTCAGCTCTTGTTCTTTCTCCTTCTCTTCTTTGTATTTTATTTTCTTCTTCTTGTTCTTTCTTCTCTTCATCTTTCTCCTGCTTTTTTCATCATCTTCTTTTTCTGCTTCTTCTACTTCTTTATCTTATTTTTTCTTCTACATCTTTCGTTTCTTCTTCCTCTTCTTTTTGCTCTTCCTCTTCTTCTTCTTCTCCCTCTTCTACATATTCCTCTTCCTCTTGCCCTTGCTCTTCCTCTTCTTCTGGTTCTTCTTCCTCTCTTTCCGCTCTTTCTCTTCTTCTTCTTCCTCATCTTATTTCTTTTCTTATTTCTCTTCCCTTTCTTCGTCTTCATCTTCTTTTTCTTCCTCGTCATCTATTTATTTTCTTCTTCTTCTTTTATCAGTTCTTTTTCTTTTTTTCTTCTCCTTCCTCTTCCTCTTCTTCTTCTTCTTCCTCCTCTTCTTCTTCTTCTTCTTCCTCATCTTCTTTCCCTTCTTATTTCTCCTCTTCTTTTTTTCTTCGTCTTCATCTTCTTTTTTTTTGTCTTCGTCTTCTTTTTCTTCTTCTTCTTTTTTTTGTTCTTCATCTTCTTTTTATACCCTGAACCCATTAAAAATGGGTAATCAGGGTATAATGGTTTTGTTGCAGCCCAAATGTATGTAACAGGCAGAAGGAGGCGTGACAGACCCCATAAAGTATATATATTCTTAACAAGCCGAGTCGATTGAGCCCTGTCCGTCTGTCCGTCTGTCTGTCTGTCCGTCTGTCCGTCTGTCCGTATGTTTGAACGCGTGGATCTCAGAACCTATAATAGCTAGAGACTTGAACTTTTTTTTTATAGATTCGTGTATATCACGCGCAGGTCGAGTTTGTTTTAGAAATTCGATAACTCTTCTCGTTCTTTTTTTATCGATTAAAAACGAAATCGATTTTCAGTTTTAAAATTATATCTTCTGCATCTTTATAGTTAGAGACTCCAAATCTTGTATTTAGCTTAATGGGATATTTATACAATTTTGATTTTTGTTAAATTTTGGATGCCACACCCCCTTCGCCCAAATTTTCAAACCACTTATTTCAAATACTAGAGACTTGTGCTTTTGCACATACACGCATATGAATGATATAATTACGCTGCGCAAGTTTGATTAAGAAAGTCGATCTACAAAAAAAGTTATTAAGCATTTAGTTTCCCATAACACGCACATATTGGCGCAGCAAAGTCGCTGAGTAAACTGCGCAGTTAGCAGAGCGTATGCGTGTGCGTGTGTATGTATGCGTTGCTTGCAATATACATGCATATATGTACATATGTACATACTGTATATATTTACACATATATAAAATAAGAGTAACATTGATATAACTTAAATAAAGTCAATATAATATACATATGAATAGATAAAATGCATTATTGTATTAAACGAAACGTTTACCAAACGTTTACGTACACACGCGCGTGGCAACAGCAGCAGAAGCTCTAGAAAATTCGAAGAATTCATAACAACAACAACAAAGACAAATTGGGGATGAATTTTAAGTAGAAGTTCAGCAGCTCAGTAGCAGTAGCTCAGTAGCTCAATAACTTTACTTAGGAATTCGCTATCTCACTCTTATGTACTGCAACGGCTGTGTTGGTAGAAGCGATGATCGCCGACATAAAGTCTCGGGTTCGATTCTCTAATCTTCTTTGTATCTTCTTTTCTTCTTCTTGTTCTTTCTTCTCCTCATCTTTCTCCCCCTTTTTTTATCATCTTCTTTTTCTGCTTCTTCTACTTCTTCATCTTCTTTTTCTCTTCCTCATCTTCCTTTTCTTATTTTCTTCTTCTTCTTCTTCTTTTTCCTGTTCCTCTTCTTCTTCTTCCTCATCTTATTTCTTTTCATATTTCCCTTCTTCTTTTTCTTCGTCTTCATCTTCTTTTTCTTCTTCTTCTTCTTGTATCTCTTCTTCTTTTTTTTCTTTTTTCTTCTTCATCATCATCTTCTTCTTATTATTATTCTTCTTATTTTTCTTCTTTGTCTTTTTCCTGCCTCTTCTTCTTTTTCTTCTTTATGATCCTCTGCTTCCTCGGCTGGTTCCTCTTCTCCTTCTTCGCATTTATCTTCTTCTTCTTCCTTTTCTTCATATTCCGCTTCCCTTTCCTCTTCGTCTTTTTCTTCTTCCTCCTTCTTCTTACTCCTCTTATTTCTCCTCTTCTTTGTTTCTTCTTCATCTTCTTTTTCTTCTTCTTTTTCTTCGCCTTCGTCTTCTTTGTCTTTTTCTTCTCCTCTCTCTTCTTCTTCCTCTTCTTCTTTGTCTTCTTCTTCTTCTGCTTCTTCTTTTTCCTCTTCTTCTTTCGCTTCTTATTCCTCTTCCTTTTCATCTTCCGTTTCTTCATCTTTTTCCTTTTATTCTCCTTATTCTTCTTCCTCTTCCTTTTCCCCTATATCATCTTCTTCTTTTTCTTTTTTCTCTTCTGCTTCTTTTTCTTCTTATTGTTCCTTTAATTCATTTTCTCCTTCGACTTGTTCTTCTTCTTTCTCTTCTTCTTTATCTTTTTCTTTCTCTTCTTCTTTCTTGCTCTTTCTCTTCTTTTTCATCTCTTTTGCTTCTTCTTCATTTTTTTCCTTTTTCTCCTTCTTCATATTTTGTTTCTTTTCTGCTTCTTCTATTTCTTCATCTTCTTCTTTGTCCTTTTCTTCTTCTTCTTCTTTCTCCTCTTCCTCTTCTTCTTCTTCTCATTCTTTCACTTTTTCTTCACTTTCTTTTCGTTTTTCTCCCTTTTCGTTCTCTTCTTCTTCTTCTTTTTTCATTTCTTCATCTTCTTCTTTGCCATTTTCTTCTTCTTCTTCTTTCTTTCTTCCTCTTTTCTTCTTCTTCAACTTTCTATTCTTCACTTTCTTTTGCATCTTCTTCCTTCTCTTTCGCTTCTTCTTCTCCTTCTTCATATTCTCTTCCTACTTCTTCCTTTTCTTCATCTTCTTCTTTGTCCTCTTCTTTTTCTTCTTATTTCTTCTCTTTTTGCTCTTCCTCTCCTTCATCTTTTTGTTCCTCTTCTTCTTTCTCTTTTTCTTGCTCTTCTTCTTTCCCTTTTTTTCTTTCATCTCTTGTCCTTTCTCTTTCTCTTTTTTTTCGTTTTTTTTCTTCTTGTTGTTATTCCTTCTCTTCATCTTTCTCCTCCTTTTTTCTTTTTTTTCTGCTTCTTCTACTTTTTTTATTTACATTTTCTCATCTTTCGTTTCTTCTTTCTCTTCTTCTTCTTCTTCTTCCTCCTGTTCCTCTTCTTCTCCTTCCTCATCTTATTTCTTTTCCTTTTTCTCTTTTTCTTGTTATTCTTCTTCTTTTATCTCTCCTTCTTCTTTTTCTTTTTCTTTTTTCTTCTTTCTCCTTTTTTTCTTCATCGTCATCTTCTTCTTATTATTATTCTTCTAATGTTTCTTCTTCGTCTTTCTTTCTTCCTCTTCTTCTTTTTCTTCTTGTTGTTCTTCTGCTTCCTCTTCTGGTTCCTCTTCTCCTTGTTCGCATATACCTTGTTCTTCTTTCTCTTCTTCTGCTTCTTCCTTTTCTTCATATTCCTCTTCCTTTTCCCCTTGCTCTTCCTCTTCTTCTTCTTTTTCCTTCCTATCTTCTTTCTCTTCTCCTCTGCTTTTTTTTCGTCTTCATCTTCTTTTTCTTCTTCTTTTTCTTCGTCTTCATCTTCTTTTTCTTCTTCTCTCTCTTCTTCTTATCATTCTCTTCGTCCTCTTCTTTTGCTTCTCCTTCTTGCTCTTCTCCTCTCGCTTCTTATTCCTCTTCCTTTTCATCTTGCGTTTCTTATTCTTATTCCTCTTATTCTCCTTATTCTTCTTCCCTTTCCTTTTCCTTTTCCCCTGTATCATCTTCTACTTCTTCTTCTACTTCTTCTTTCTCTTCTTCTTCTTTCTTGCTCTTTCTCTTGCTCTTTCTCTTCGTTTTTATCTCTCATCGGTTTCTTTTTCATCTCTTCGTCTACTTTTTTTCCTTTTTCTCCTTCTTTGTATTTTTTTTTTATTCATTTTCTTTTTCTTCTTTCATTCTAGTTCTTTCTCTTTCTATTGTTTCTCATCTTTTTTTCTTTCTTCCCTTCATCTTTCTCCTCCTTTTTTTCTTCACCTTCTTTTTCTGGTTCTTCTACTTCTTCACAGTGTCGCTGCCACCGCCGCCGCCGCCATCGTCGTCGTCAACGGCGACGCATCAGCAACAGCCACAGCCACCGCCGCCGCCGCCTCCGCAGCAACAGCAACAGTTGCAGCAGCACGCGCAATAATAAGAGATTAACGCACTCGCCTTTAGTTCATAAGCTCAACTAGCCACATACGCATTTCAAAGTTCAAGTTCATGTTTATTTTGTTAAGAGAGAGAGAGAGAGAGAGAAAGAGAGAGAGAGAGAGATTGACTGAGTGTGGAGCAGCGGCAGAGTGTACTCATAAGTTGCTATAGCGTGCGAACTAGTTCCGGGCATCAATTTATTTCCGTTAGCTTTAAGTTCTACTTTCCCTTCACTCTCATTGGAAATTACACTAAAATGCAATAAGAGATAAGATCTGGTATATAGTGTACATACATCATTCAAAGAGACCTCAAATGAACTAGTTTCAGATGAACCACAATTGAATTGGTTTTAATTCCGTTTTGTTATGTGCAATCATGTTTTTTAATTTTTTATCAAATTTAATTTGTTAAGGAAATTTTAATTCAAATCAATTTAAAAAGAAAGAAAGTTCAAAAGAACTAGTTCACAATTAGATTTAATAATAAGCATACACGAATCGAATTTAATTTTTAATAAGCAAATTTTTAACTAAAACCAGATAAGATACAAATTCAAATGAACTAGTTCAATTGGTTCACATGCAATAATGCGCATATGTGTATTTAAATCGAATTTAATATTTATTGAGAACAACTAGAACCAGTTAAGAGAAAAATTCATAAGAACTAGTTCCAAATAATAGCCAACACCATAGTGTGTATACCTTACTCAGATCTCCAAAACCAATTTATAAGAACGAAAAGAGAATTTGAAATTTTTAAAAAATATTTAACAATTGGCAGCTATTTCAAAGAACAAGTTCAATTGAACCTTAAACTAGTTCCGCACCAACAACGCTCTTCCGCTCACAACCACACTCCAGTGCAATCTACGAACGAAGAGACTCTTTGACGTTATTTGTAAAATGCCGTTACGTTGTGTATTACGTGTAGTACGTTACGTTACGTTACGTTATTGTTTTAGTGGGCTTCCATCATTTTATGCCATAGTTTGGAGCATTTCTATATTTTAAGTCGCTTTTGTTTTTTTCTCGGTAGCTAAGTGATAGAGGATGCATTTGCCCATCCGTACAATACAATACTTGCAACATTAAGATACGATACGATATATATATATATTAATGATAATTGATATGTACGTTTAACAAAGTGTATATCCCATACGATATATATATATATATATATATTATAATATATATATATATATATATATATGTATACATATATTATATTATATATATGGCAAGCCGCAAATAATTATTACGAATTTATGCGCACGAACGAGCAAAATATATTAGCAAAAGCTGTTGCTAAACAAGTAAGGAAACTCTAGTCGGAGGTGCCCGACTAGGAAATACCCTGAACCCCGCCTATCGGCGGCTTTAAATGCACTTCAAAGTTTATATATAATTTTAAATGAAATTAAAAAATTAAAAAAAAAAAAAAGATTAAGTAACTTGCATAAAAAAACGTTTTGACGTCAGCTTAGAGAATCGAACCCGAGACTTTATGTCGGCGATCATCGCTTCTATCAACACAGCCGTTGCAATACATAAGAGTGAAATAGCGAATTCCTATGTACAGTTATTGAGCTACTGAGCTTCTGCTACTGAGCTGCTGGACTTCTGCTGAAAATTCATCCCCAATTTGTCTTTGTTGTTGTTGTTATGAATTCTTCGAGTTTTCTAGAGCTTCTGCTGCTGTTGCCATGCGCGTGTGTACGTAAACGTTTGGTAAAAGTTTCGTTTAATAATATAATGCATTTCATCTATTCATATGTACATACATATGTATAATGTATTGACTTTATTTAAGTTATATCAATGTTACTCTTATTTTATATATATGTAAATATATACAGTATGTACATGTGTACATACATATGTATGTATATTGCAAGCAACGCATACATACACACGCACACGCATACGCTCTGCTAACTGCGCAGTTTACTCAGCGACTGCGCTGCGCCAATATGTGCGTGTTATGGGAAACTAAATGCTTAATAACTTTTTTTGTAGATCGACTTTCTTAATCAAACTTGCGCAGCGTAATTATATCATTCATATGCGTGTATGTGCAAAAGCACAAGTCTCTAGTATTTGAAATAAGTGGTTTGAAAATTTGGGCGAAGGGGGCGTGGCATCCAAAATTTAACAAAAATCTAAATTGTATAAAAGTCCCATTAAGCTAAATACAAGATTTGGAGTCTCTAACTATAAAGATGTAGAAGATATAATTTTAAAACTGAAATCCGATTTCGTTTTTAATCGATAAAAAAAGAACGAGAAGAGTTATCGAATTTCTAAAACAAACTCGACCTGCGCGTGATATACACGAATCTATAAAAAAAAAAGTTCAAGTCTCTAGCTATTATAGGTTCTGAGATCCACGCGTTCAAACATACGGACAGACGGACAGACGGACAGACAGACAGACGGACAGACGGACAGGGCTCAATCGACTCGGCTTGTTAAGAATATATATACTTTATGGGGTCTGTCACGTCTCCTTCTGCCTGTTACATACATTTGGGCTGCAACAAAACCATTATACCCTGATTACCCATTTTTAATGGGTTCAGGGTATAAAAAGAAGATGAAGAACAAAAAAAAGAAGAAGAAGAAAAAGAAGACGAAGACAAAAAAAAAGAAGATGAAGACGAAGAAAAAAAGAAGAGGAGAAATAAGAAGGGAAAGAAGATGAGGAAGAAGAAGAAGAGGAGGAAGAAGAAGAAGAAGAGGAAGAGGAAGGAGAAGAAAAAAAGAAAAAGAACTGATAAAAGAAGAAGAAGAAAATAAATAGATGACGAGGAAGAAAAAGAAGATGAAGACGAAGAAAGGGAAGAGAAATAAGAAAAGAAATAAGATGAGGAAGAAGAAGAAGAGAAAGAGCGGAAAGAGAGGAAGAAGAACCAGAAGAAGAGGAAGAGCAAGGGCAAGAGGAAGAGGAATATGTAGAAGAGGGAGAAGAAGAAGAAGAGGAAGAGCAAAAAGAAGAGGAAGAAGAAACGAAAGATGTAGAAGAAAAAATAAGATAAAGAAGTAGAAGAAGCAGAAAAAGAAGATGATGAAAAAAGCAGGAGAAAGATGAAGAGAAAAAAGAACAAGAAGAAGAAAATAAAATACAAAGAAGAGAAGGAGAAAGAACAAGAGCTGAAAGAAGAAAAAGAGAAAGAAGAAGGGAAAGAAAGAGAGAAAGAAGAAGAAAAGTAGCAAAAAGGTGAGGAAGAGAAATAGAAGCTGAAGAAGTAGAAGAAGCACAAAATGAAGACGAAGAAGAAGAGGAGGAGAAAGATAAAGAGAAGAAAGAACAAGAATAAAAGATAAAAAGAAGAGAAAGAGAAAGAGAAAGAACAAGAGATGGAAGAAGAACTTTTTCTTTCTCTTTAGAAAGAATAGGAGAAAGAAGATGAGAAAGAAAAAAAAAATAAGAGGAATAAGAAGATATAGAAGAGGAAGAACAAAAACAGAAGAAATAATAAGAAGAAGAAGAGGACAAAGAAGAAGATGAAGAAAAGGAAGAAGAAAAAAATATGAAGAAGGAGAAAAAGGAAAAAAAGAAGATGAAGAAGGAGCAAAAAAATGAAAAAGAAAAGAAAGAGCAGGAGAATGACCAAGAAAGAAGAAGAAGAGGAAGAAGAAGAGAAAGAAGATGAAGACGAAGAAAAAGAAGAAAAAGAAGATGAAGACGAAGAAAAAAAGATGAAGACGAAGAAAATGAAGATGAAAACAAAGAAAAAGAAGAGAAATAAGAAAAGAAATAAGATGAGGAAGAAGAAGAAGAGGAAGATGAAGAGGAAAAGGAAGAGGAAGTGGAATATGAAGAAAAGAAAGAAGAAGAAGAAGAGAAAGAAGAAGAAGATAAATGCGATGAAGGAGAAGAGGAACCAGAAGAGGAAGCAGAAGAACACAAAGAAGAAAAACAAGTAAGGAAACTCTAGTCGGAGGTGCCCGACTAAGAAATACCCTGAACCCCGCCTATCGGCGGCTTTAAATGCACTTCAAAGTTTGTATATAATTTTAAATTAAATTAAAAAATTTAAAAAAAAAGATTAAGTAACTTGCATAAAAAAAGTTGACGTCAGCTTAGAGAATCGAACCCGATATTTTATGTCGACGATCAGCGCTTCTACCAATGCAGCCGTTGCAATACATACGAGTGAGATAGCGAATTCCTAAGTAAAGTTATTGAGCTACTGAGCTACTGCTACTGAGCTGCTGAACTTCTGCTTAAAATTCATCCCCAATTTGTCTTTGTTGTTGTTGTTATGAATTCTTCGAATTTTCTAGATACTTCTGCTGCTGTTGCCACGCGAGTTATGCCATTAGCATCACTTCCCGCCGACACCAAAGGTTTGCAATCCACATTAATGTAAAAACTCCATTAACCAAAAGTGCCACCAGAATATTGGACACTTATTAAGTGGTATTGTCCCAATAGCCCAGCATACCCAATACTGTAAACATAAACATTCAAGCTCCAATGCATTAGGCAGCATACCCAATATTGTAAACATAAACATTCAAGCTCCAAGACCTTGAGCAGCATACCCAAACCCAGAAATGTTAACATAAACAATTGTAGCAGCTCCAGCTGCATAACCTAAACACTTTTAATTAAATAAGACAAAATCCGAGATTCGTTCGGAACCTAGAATTGAATAAGCAGTAGTTGTATATTAACACTCAAATAAAGCATATGTATTCGCTCTAAAAAGACGTTCATACATAATTGGCGCAGCCGGTACTCAAGTAACAACAGTTTGACAATTATTGTGGAAACATTGAAATTAACTCAAAGTCAACGAAACAATAAAAAAATTGTTTGTTACAAATAACTAAGTGCAGAAAAGAATTATTGTGGAAACTTTGGATGTAATCCAAGTCAACGAAACAATAAAAAAACTGTACAATTTAAAAGTGTGAATAAAAACAATTATTGTGGAAACTTTGAAAGTAATCCAAGTCAACGAAACAATAAATTTAATTCATACAAAACAATAACTTTAAAAAAAAAATATATATATATATATAACTTAAAATGGCAAATCAACAACCAATAGTTGAAATACAGCAATGCATTCAATTATTAACTAATGTCATAATTGCAAGAGAAGGTGAAGGCAGAAATCCAGTTACAACTCAAAGGAACTGCATCGAGAAGGAGACGAGATATTTACCGATTTTCAATGGCCAGGATGGAACTTTACATGGATTCGTGTCTGCAGTGGATCAGATCATGGAGGAGTATGATGACAACGATCAGGTCTTCACTGTCATATTCAACACCAAAATTCAAGGTCAGGCTAGAACTATGCTCAATATTAATCCACCAACAAATTGGGCGGAATGTAAAATTCGTTTGCGACATCACTATAGACCAAGAACGGATCAAATGGGACTAACCAGGAAAATAAATAATCTAAGAGTAACAAGTGTAAGAGATCTTGATAACAAAATAAGAACCATTGTTGAGGAAATTACTGATTGTTCGGTCTTTGAAAATAATAGCAGACTAGTAGATATCCTAAGTGGATTATTGATTCAAAGAGTTAAAGAAGTAGCATGTGGTCCAATGGCAATTGCCCTACTGAATAAAACAACTTTAACAGATGTCAGAAATGAACTTTCAAATTTCATTGGTCTAAATTTTGGAAATTTAAATCGTTGCAGTACATAAGAGTGAGATAGCGAATTCCTAAGTAAAGTTATTGAGCTACTGAGCTACTGCTACTGAGCTACTGCTACTGAGCTACTGCTACTGAGCTACTGCTACTGAGCTACTGCTACTGAGCTGCTGAACTTCTGCTGAAAATTCATCCCCAATTTGTCTTTGTTGTTGTTGCTATGAATTCTTCGAATTTTATAGATGCTTCTGCTGCTGTTGCCACGCGCGTGTGTACGTAAACGTTTGGTAAACGTTTCGTTTAATAACATAATGCATTTCATCTATTCATATGTATGTACATACATATGTACATTATATTGACTTTATTTAAGTTATATCAATGTTACTCTTATTTTATATACATATATACATATATGTAAATATATACAGTATGTACATGTGTACATACATATGTATGTATATTGCAAGCAACGAATACATACACACGCACACGCATACGCTCTGCTAACTGCGCAGTTTACTCAGCGACTTTGCTGCGCCAATATGTGCGTGTTATGGGAAACTAAATGCTTAATAACTTTTTTTGTAGATCGACTTTCTTAATCAAACTTGCGCAGCGTAATTATATCATTCATATGTGTGTATGTGCAAAAGCACAATTCTGTAGTATTTGAAATAAGTGTTTTGAAAATTTGGGAGCAGGGGCATCCAAAATTTAACAAAAATCTAAATTGTATAAAAGTCCCATTAAGCTAAATACAAAATTTGGAGTCTCTAACTATAAAGATGTAGAAGATATAATTTTAAAACTGAAATCCGATTTCGTTTTTAATCGATAAAAAAAGAACGAGAAGAGTTATCGAATTTCTACTTGCGCGTGATATACACGAATCTATAAAAAAAAAGTTCAAGTCTCTAGCTATTATAGGTTCTGAGATCCACGCGTTCAAACATACGGACAGACGGACAGACGGACAGACAGACAGGCGGACAGGGCTCAATCGACTCGGCTTGTCGTCCTGATCAAGAATATATATACTTTATGGGGTCTGCCACGCCTCGTTCTGCCTGTTACATACATTTGGGCTGCAACAAAACCATTATACCCTGATTACCAATTTTTAATGGGTTCAGGGTATAAAAAGGAGGAGATAGGTGAAGAGAAGAAAGAACAAGAAGAAAAAAAGATAAAAAGAAGAGAAAGAACAAGAGATGAAAGAAGAAAAAGAGAAAGAAGATGAGAAAGAAACAGAAGAGAAAGAGGAGGACGAAAAAGAAGAAGAGAAAGAAAAGGGAAAGAAGAAGAGGAATAAAAAGATGAATAAGAGGAGAACAAAAAGAGAAGAAACAAGAAGAAGAAGAAGAGGACAAAGAAGAAGATGAAGAAAAGGAAGAAGAAGAAAAAGAATATGAAGAAGGAGAAGAAGAAGCGAAAGAGAAGGAAGGAAGGCAAAAGAAAGTGAAAATGAGAAAGTTGAAGAAGAAAAAGAAGAGGAAGAGAAGAAAGAAGAAGAAGAAAAAGAGGACAAAGAAGAAGATGAACAAAATGAAGAAGAAGAAGAAAAAAATATGAAGAAGTAGAAAAAGGAAAAAAAGAAGACGAAGAAGAAGGAAAAGGGATGAAAAAGAAGAAAAAGAGAAAAGGCCAGAAAGAAGAAAAAGAGAAAAAAGAAGAAAAAAAGAAGAAAAATAAGAGAAAGAAGAAGAAGAAGGAGAGGAAGAGAAGAAAGAAGAAGAAGAAGAGGACAAAGAAGAAGAAGCAGAAAAAGAAAGAAAAAGAAGAAGAAAATGTCAAGAAGGAGAAAAAAGGAAAAAAAGAAGACGAAGAAGAAGCAAAAGAGATGAAAAAGAAGAGAAAGAGCAAGAGAAAGAGCAAGAAAGAAGAAGAAGAGAACGAAGAAGAGAAAGAAGACGAAGAATACGAAAAAAAGGAATGGGGACAGAGAAAGAACAAGAAGTAGTAGAAGAAGAAGAAGATGAAGGAGAAGATGCATTAAAAGAAGAAGAAAAAGAAGATGATGAAGAAGAAGAAGAGAAAAAAGAAGATGAAGAAGAAAAGGATATAGGGAAAGGAAGAAAAATAAGAGGAAAAAGATAAAGAAACGGAAGATGAAAAGGAAGAAGAATAAGAAGCGAAAGAAGAAGAGGAGGAAGGAGAAGCAGAAGAAGAAGACGAAGAAGAAGAGGAAGAAGAAGAGAGAGAAGAAGAAAAAGAAGACGAAGACGACGAAAAAGAAAAAGAAGATGAAGACGACGAAAAAGAAAAAGAAAAAAGAAGATGAAGACGAAGAAGATGAGTAAGAAAAAAGAAAAGAAAGAGGAAGAGGAAAAGGAAGAGGAATATGAAAAATAGGAAGAAGAAGGAGAAGAGAAAGAAGAAGAAGATAAATGCGCAGAAGGAGAAGAGGAACCAGAAGAGGAAGAAGAAGAACAAATAGAACAAAAAGCAAAAGAGGAAGAAAAAAGACGAAGAAGAAAAATAAGAAAAATAATTAGAAAATGAAGAAGAACAAGAGAAAGAAGAAGAAACAAGTAAGGAAACTCTAGTCGGAGGTGCCTGACTAGGAAATACCCTGAACCCCGCCTTTCGGCGGCTTTAAATGCACTTCAAAGTTTATATATCATTTTAAATTAAATTAAAAAATTAAAAAAAAAAGATTAAGTAACTTGCACTAAAAAAGTTTTGACGTCAAGCCTAGAGAATCGAACCCGAGACTTTATGCCGGCGATCATCGCTTCTACCAACGCAGCCGTTGCAATACATAAGAGTGAGATAGCGAATTCCTAAGTAAAGTTATTGAGCTACTGAGCTACTGCTACTGAGCTGCTGAACTTCTGCTTAAAATTCATCCCCAATTTGTCTTTGTTGTTGTTGTTATGAATTCTTCGAATTTTCTAGAGCTTCTGCTGCTGTTGCCACGCGAGTTATGCCATTAGCATCACTTCCCGTAATTCCCGCCGACACCAAAGGTTTGCAATCCACATTAATGTAAAAACTCCATTAACCAAAAGTGCCACCAGAATAGTGGACACTTAAATGAGACAAAATCCGAGATTCGTTCGGAACCTAGAATTGAATAAGCAGTAGTTGTATTTTAACACTCAAATAAAGCACATGTATTCGCTCTAAAAAGACGTTCATACATAATTGGCGCAGCCGGTACTCAAGTAACAACAGTTTGACAATTATTGTGGAAACATTGAAATTAACTCAAAGTCAACGAAACAATAAAAAAATTGTTTGTTACAAATAACTAAGTGCAGAAAAGAATTATTGTGGAAACTTTGGATGTAATCCAAGTCAACGAAACAATAAAAAAACTGTACAATTTAAAAGTGTGAATAAAAACAATTATTGTGGAAACTTTGAAAGTAATCCAAGTCAACGAAACAATAAATTTAATTCATACAAAACAATAACTTTAAAAAAAAAAATATATATATATAACTTAAAATGGCAAATCAACAACCAATAGTTGAAATGCAGCAATGCATTCAATTATTAACTAATGTCATAATTGCAAGAGAAGGTGAAGGCAGAAATCCAGTTACAACTCAAAGGAACTGCATCGAGAAGGAGACGAGATATTTACCGATTTTCAATGGCCAGGATGGAACTTTACATGGATTCGTGTCTGCAGTGGATCAGATCATGGAGGAGTATGATGACAACGATCAGGTCTTCACTGTCATATTCAAGACCAAAATTCAAGGTCAGGCTAGAACTATGCTCAATATTAATCCACCAACAAATTGGGCGGAATGTAAAATTCGTTTGCGACATCACTATAGACCAAGAACGGATCAAATGGGACTAACCAGGAAAATAAATAATCTAAGAGTAACAAGTGTAAGAGATCTTGATAACAAAATAAGAACCATTGTTGAGGAAATTACTGATTGTTCGGTCTTTGAAAATAATAGCAGACTAGTAGATATCCTAAGTGGATTATTGATTCAAAGAGTTAAAGAAGTAGCATGTGGTCCAATGGCAATTGCCCTACTGAATAAAACAACTTTAACAGATGTCAGAAATGAACTTTCAAATTTCATTGGTCTAAATTTTGGAAATTTAAATCGTTGCAGTACATAAGAGTGAGATAGCGAATTCCTAAGTAAAGTTATTGAGCTACTGAGCTACTGCTACTGAGCTACTGCTACTGAGCTACTGCTACTGAGCTACTGCTACTGAGCTACTGCTACTGAGCTGCTGAACTTCTGCTGAAAATTCATCCCCAATTTGTCTTTGTTGTTGTTGCTATGAATTCTTCGAATTTTATAGATGCTTCTGCTGCTGTTGCCACGCGGTGTGTACGTAAACGTTTGGTAAACGTTTCGTTTAATAACATAATGCATTTCATCTATTCATATTATTACATACATATGTACATTATATTGACTTTATTTAAGTTATATCAATGTTACTCTTATTTTATATACATATATACATATATTAAATATATACAGTATGTACATGTGTACATACTATGTATTATATTGCAAGCAACGAATACATACACACGCACACGCATACGCTCTGCTAACTGCGCAGTTTACTCAGCGACTTTGCTGCGCCAATATGTGCGTGTTATGGGAAACTAAATGCTTAATAACTTTTTTTGTAGATCGACTTTCTTAATCAAACTTGCGCAGCGTAATTATATCATTCATATGTGTGTATGTGCAAAAGCACAATTCTGTAGTATTTGAAATAAGTGTTTTGAAAATTTGGGAGCAGGGGCATCCAAAATTTAACAAAAATCTAAATTGTATAAAAGTCCCATTAAGCTAAATACAAAATTTGGAGTCTCTAACTATAAAGATGTAGAAGATATAATTTTAAAACTGAAATCCGATTTCGTTTTTAATCGATAAAAAAAGAACGAGAAGAGTTATCGAATTTCTACTTGCGCGTGATATACACGAATCTATAAAAAAAAAGTTCAAGTCTCTAGCTATTATAGGTTCTGAGATCCACGCGTTCAAACATACGGACAGACGGACAGACGGACAGACAGACAGGCGGACAGGGCTCAATCGACTCGGCTTGTCGTCCTGATCAAGAATATATATACTTTATGGGGTCTGCCACGCCTCGTTCTGCCTGTTACATACATTTGGGCTGCAACAAAACCATTATACCCTGATTACCAATTTTTAATGGGTTCAGGGTATAAAAAGGAGGAGATAGGTGAAGAGAAGAAAGAACAAGAAGAAAAAAAGATAAAAAGAAGAGAAAGAACAAGAGATGAAAGAAGAAAAAGAGAAAGAAGATGAGAAAGAAACAGAAGAGAAAGAGGAGGACGAAAAAGAAGAAGAGAAAGAAAAGGGAAAGAAGAAGAGGAATAAAAAGATGAATAAGAGGAGAACAAAAAGAGAAGAAACAAGAAGAAGAAGAAGAGGACAAAGAAGAAGATGAAGAAAAGGAAGAAGAAGAAAAAGAATATGAAGAAGGAGAAGAAGAAGCGAAAGAGAAGGAAGGAAGGCAAAAGAAAGTGAAAATGAGAAAGTTGAAGAAGAAAAAAGAAGAGGAAGAGAAGAAAGAAGAAGAAGAAAAAGAGGACAAAGAAGAAGATGAACAAAATGAAGAAGAAGAAGAAAAAAATATGAAGAAGTAGAAAAAGGAAAAAAGAAGACGAAGAAGAAGGAAAAGGGATGAAAAAGAAGAAAAAGAGAAAAGGCCAGAAAGAAGAAAAAGAGAAAAAAGAAGAAAAAAAGAAGAAAAATAAGAGAAAGAAGAAGAAGAAGGAGAGGAAGAGAAGAAAGAAGAAGAAGAAGAGGACAAAGAAGAAGAAGCAGAAAAAGAAGAAAAAGAAGAAGAAAATGTCAAGAAGGAGAAAAAGGAAAAAAAGAAGACGAAGAAGAAGCAAAAGAGATGAAAAAGAAGAGAAAGAGCAAGAGAAAGAGCAAGAAAGAAGAAGAAGAGAACGAAGAAGAGAAAGAAGACGAAGAATTCGAAAAAAAGGAATGGGGACAGAGAAAGAACAAGAAGTAGTAGAAGAAGAAGAAGATGAAGGAGAAGATGCATTAAAAGAAGAAGAAAAAGAAGATGATGAAGAAGAAGAAGAGAAAAAAGAAGATGAAGAAGAAAAGGATATAGGGAAAGGAAGAAAAATAAGAGGAAAAAGATAAAGAAACGGAAGATGAAAAGGAAGAAGAATAAGAAGCGAAAGAAGAAGAGGAGGAAGGAGAAGCAGACGAAGAAGACGAAGAAGAAGAGGAAGAAGAAGAGAGAGAAGAAGAAAAAGAAGACGAAGACGACGAAAAAGAAAAAGAAGACGAAGACGACGAAAAAGAAAAAGAAAAAGAAGATGAAGACGAAGAAGATGAGTAAGAAAAAGAAAAGAAAGAGGAAGAGGAAAAGGAAGAGGAATATGAAAAATAGGAAGAAGAAGGAGAAGAGAAAGAAGAAGAAGATAAATGCGCAGAAGGAGAAGAGGAACCAGAAGAGGAAGAAGAAGAACAAATAGAACAAAAAGCAAAAGAGGAAGAAAAAAGACGAAGAAGAAAAATAAGAAAAATAATTAGAAAATGAAGAAGAACAAGAGAAAGAAGAAGAAACAAGTAAGGAAACTCTAGTCGGAGGTGCCTGACTAGGAAATACCCTGAACCCCGCCTTTCGGCGGCTTTAAATGCACTTCAAAGTTTATATATCATTTTAAATTAAATTAAAAAATTAAAAAAAAAAGATTAAGTAACTTGCACTAAAAAAGTTTTGACGTCAAGCCTAGAGAATCGAACCCGAGACTTTATGCCGGCGATCATCGCTTCTACCAACGCAGCCGTTGCAATACATAAGAGTGAGATAGCGAATTCCTAAGTAAAGTTATTGAGCTACTGAGCTACTGCTACTGAGCTGCTGAACTTCTGCTTAAAATTCATCCCCAATTTGTCTTTGTTGTTGTTGTTATGAATTCTTCGAATTTTCTAGAGCTTCTGCTGCTGTTGCCACGCGAGTTATGCCATTAGCATCACTTCCCGTAATTCCCGCCGACACCAAAGGTTTGCAATCCACATTAATGTAAAAACTCCATTAACCAAAAGTGCCACCAGAATAGTGGACACTTAAATGAGACAAAATCCGAGATTCGTTCGGAACCTAGAATTGAATAAGCAGTAGTTGTATTTTAACACTCAAATAAAGCACATGTATTCGCTCTAAAAAGACGTTCATACATAATTGGCGCAGCCGGTACTCAAGTAACAACAGTTTGACAATTATTGTGGAAACATTGAAATTAACTCAAAGTCAACGAAACAATAAAAAAATTGTTTGTTACAAATAACTAAGTGCAGAAAAGAATTATTGTGGAAACTTTGGATGTAATCCAAGTCAACGAAACAATAAAAAAACTGTACAATTTAAAAGTGTGAATAAAAACAATTATTGTGGAAACTTTGAAAGTAATCCAAGTCAACGAAACAATAAATTTAATTCATACAAAACAATAACTTTAAAAAAAAAATATATATATATAACTTAAAATGGCAAATCAACAACCAATAGTTGAAATGCAGCAATGCATTCAATTATTAACTAATGTCATAATTGCAAGAGAAGGTGAAGGCAGAAATCCAGTTACAACTCAAAGGAACTGCATCGAGAAGGAGACGAGATATTTACCGATTTTCAATGGCCAGGATGGAACTTTACATGGATTCGTGTCTGCAGTGGATCAGATCATGGAGGAGTATGATGACAACGATCAGGTCTTCACTGTCATATTCAAGACCAAAATTCAAGGTCAGGCTAGAACTATGCTCAATATTAATCCACCAACAAATTGGGCGGAATGTAAAATTCGTTTGCGACATCACTATAGACCAAGAACGGATCAAATGGGACTAACCAGGAAAATAAATAATCTAAGAGTAACAAGTGTAAGAGATCTTGATAACAAAATAAGAACCATTGTTGAGGAAATTACTGATTGTTCGGTCTTTGAAAATAATAGCAGACTAGTAGATATCCTAAGTGGATTATTGATTCAAAGAGTTAAAGAAGTAGCATGTGGTCCAATGGCAATTGCCCTACTGAATAAAACAACTTTAACAGATGTCAGAAATGAACTTTCAAATTTCATTGGTCTAAATTTTGGAAATTTAAATCGTTGCAGTACATAAGAGTGAGATAGCGAATTCCTAAGTAAAGTTATTGAGCTACTGAGCTACTGCTACTGAGCTACTGCTACTGAGCTACTGCTACTGAGCTACTGCTACTGAGCTGCTGAACTTCTGCTGAAAATTCATCCCCAATTTGTCTTTGTTGTTGTTGCTATGAATTCTTCGAATTTTATAGATGCCTCTGCTGCTGTTGCCACGCGCGTGTGTACGTAAACGTTTGGTAAACGTTTCGTTTAATAACATAATGCATTTCATCTATTCATATGTATGTACATACATATGTACATTATATTGACTTTATTTAAGTTATATCAATGTTACTCTTATTTTATATACATATATACATATATGTAAATATATACAGTATGTACATGTGTACATACATATGTATGTATATTGCAAGCAACGAATACATACACACGCACACGCATACGCTCTGCTAACTGCGCAGTTTACTCAGCGACTTTGCTGCGCCAATATGTGCGTGTTATGGGAAACTAAATGCTTAATAACTTTTTTTGTAGATCGACTTTCTTAATCAAACTTGCGCAGCGTAATTATATCATTCATATGTGTGTATGTGCAAAAGCACAATTCTGTAGTATTTGAAATAAGTGTTTTGAAAATTTGGGAGCAGGGGCATCCAAAATTTAACAAAAATCTAAATTGTATAAAAGTCCCATTAAGCTAAATACAAGATTTGGAGTCTCTAACTATAAAGATGTAGAAGATATAATTTTAAAACTGAAAATCGATTTCGTTTTTAATCGATAAAAAAAGAACGAGAAGAGTTATCGAATTTCTACCTGCGCGTGATATACACGAATCTATAAAAAAAAAGTTCAAGTCTCTAGCTATTATAGGTTCTGAGATCCACGCGTTCAAACATACGGACAGACGGACAGACGGACAGACAGACAGGCGGACAGGGCTCAATCGACTCGGCTTGTCGTCCTGATCAAGAATATATATACTTTATGGGGTCTGCCACGCCTCGTTCTGCCTGTTACATACATTTGGGCTGCAACAAAACCATTATACCCTGATTACCAATTTTTAATGGGTTCAGGGTATAAAAAGGAGGAGATAGGTGAAGAGAATAAAGAACAAGAAGAAAAAAAGATAAAAAGAAGAGAAAGAACAAGAGATGAAAGAAGAAAAAGAGAAAGAAGATGAGAAAGAAACAGAAGAGAAAGAGGAGGACGAAAAAGAAGAAGAGAAAGAAAAGGGAAAGAAGAAGAGGAATAAAAAGATGAATAAGAGGAGGAACAAAAAGAGAAGAAACAAGAAGAAGAAGAAGAGGACAAAGACGAAGATGAAGAAAAGGAAGAAGAAGAAAAAGAATATGAAGAAGGAGAAGAAGAAGCGAAAGAGAAGGAAGGAAGGCAAAAGAAAGTGAAAATGAGAAAGTTGAAGAAGAAAAAGAAGAGGAAGAGAAGAAAGAAGAAGAAGAAAAAGAGGACAAAGAAGAAGATGAACAAAATGAAGAAGAAGAAGAAAAAAATATGAAGAAGTAGAAAAAGGAAAAAAGAAGACGAAGAAGAAGGAAAAGGGATGAAAAAGAAGAAAAAGAGAAAAGGCCAGAAAGAAGAAAAAGAGAAAAAAGAAGAAAAAAAGAAGAAAAATAAGAGAAAGAAGAAGAAGAAGGAGAGGAAGAGAAGAAAGAAGAAGAAGAAGAGGACAAAGAAGAAGAAGCAGAAAAAGAAGAAAAAGAAGAAGAAAATGTGATGAAGGAGAAAAAGGAAAAAAGAAGACGAAGAAGAAGCAAAAGAGATGAAAAAGAAGAGAAAGAGCAAGAGAAAGAGCAAGAAAGAAGAAGAAGAGAACGAAGAAGAGAAAGAAGACGAAGAATACGAAAAAAAGGAATGGGGACAGAGAAAGAACAAGAAGTAGTAGAAGAAGAAGAAGATGAAGGAGAAGATGCATTAAAAGAAGAAGAAAAAGAAGATGATGAAGAAGAAGAAGAGAAAAAAGAAGATGAAGAAGAAAAGGATATAGGGAAAGGAAGAAAAATAAGAGGAAAAAGATAAAGAAACGGAAGATGAAAAGGAAGAAGAATAAGAAGCGAAAGAAGAAGAGGAGGAAGGAGAAGCAGACGAAGAAGAAGAGGAAGAAGAAGAGAGAGAAGAAGAAAAAGAAGACGAAGACGACGAAAAAGAAAAAGAAGACGAAGACGACGAAAAAGAAAAAGAAAAAGAAGATGAAGACGAAGAAGATGAGTAAGAAAAAGAAAAGAAAGAGGAAGAGGAAAAGGAAGAGGAATATGAAAAATAGGAAGAAGAAGGAGAAGAGAAAGAAGAAGAAGATAAATGCGCAGAAGGAGAAGAGGAACCAGAAGAGGAAGAAGAAGAACAAATAGAACAAAAAGCAAAAGAGGAAGAAAAAAGACGAAGAAGAAAAATAAGAAAAATAATTAGAAAATGAAGAAGAACAAGAGAAAGAAGAAGAAACAAGTAAGGAAACTCTAGTCGGAGGTGCCTGACTAGGAAATACCCTGAACCCCGCCTTTCGGCGGCTTTAAATGCACTTCAAAGTTTATATATCATTTTAAATTAAATTAAAAAATTAAAAAAAAAAGATTAAGTAACTTGCACTAAAAAAGTTTTGACGTCAAGCCTAGAGAATCGAACCCGAGACTTTATGTCGGCGATCATCGCTTCTACCAACGCAGCCGTTGCAATACATAAGAGTGAGATAGCGAATTCCTAAGTAAAGTTATTGAGCTACTGAGCTACTGCTACTGAGCTGCTGAACTTCTGCTTAAAATTCATCCCCAATTTGTCTTTGTTGTTGTTGTTATGAATTCTTCGAATTTTCTAGAGCTTCTGCTGCTGTTGCCACGCGAGTTATGCCATTAGCATCACTTCCCGTAATTCCCGCCGACACCAAAGGTTTGCAATCCACATTAATGTAAAAACTCCATTAACCAAAAGTGCCACCAGAATAGTGGACACTTATAATGAGACAAAATCCGAGATTCGTTCGGAACCTAGAATTGAATAAGCAGTAGTTGTATTTTAACACTCAAATAAAGCACATGTATTCGCTCTAAAAAGACGTTCATACATAATTGGCGCAGCCGGTACTCAAGTAACAACAGTTTGACAATTATTGTGGAAACATTGAAATTAACTCAAAGTCAACGAAACAATAAAAAAATTGTTTGTTACAAATAACTAAGTGCAGAAAAGAATTATTGTGGAAACTTTGGATGTAATCCAAGTCAACGAAACAATAAAAAAAACTGTACAATTTAAAAGTGTGAATAAAAACAATTATTGTGGAAACTTTGAAAGTAATCCAAGTCAACGAAACAATAAATTTAATTCATACAAAACAATAACTTTAAAAAAAAATATATATATATATAACTTAAAATGGCAAATCAACAACCAATAGTTGAAATGCAGCAATGCATTCAATTATTAACTAATGTCATAATTGCAAGAGAAGGTGAAGGCAGAAATCCAGTTACAACTCAAAGGAACTGCATCGAGAAGGAGACGAGATATTTACCGATTTTCAATGGCCAGGATGGAACTTTACATGGATTCGTGTCTGCAGTGGATCAGATCATGGAGGAGTATGATGACAACGATCAGGTCTTCACTGTCATATTCAACACCAAAATTCAAGGTCAGGCTAGAACTATGCTTAATATTAATCCACCAACAAATTGGGCGGAATGTAAAATTCATTTGCGACATCACTATAGACCAAGAACGGATCAAATGGGACTAACCAGGAAAATAAATAATCTAAGAGTAACAAGTGTAAGAGATCTTGATAACAAAATAAGAACCATTGTTGAGGAAATTACTGATTGTTCGGTCTTTGAAAATAATAGCAGACTAGTAGATATCCTAAGTGGATTATTGATTCAAAGAGTTAAAGAAGTAGCATGTGGTCCAATGGCAATTGCCCTACTGAATAAAACAACTTTAACAGATGTCAGAAATGAACTTTCAAATTTCATTGGTCTAAATTTTGGAAATTTAAATCAAAAACTATTAATAAAAAGAGACAATGACTGTTCATCAAACAATAATAACAGACAATTTAATGAACAGAATAACCAAAACTCAAGACGATACACAGACAACAGAAATTCTAACGAAAATAATAATAAAAATAATGAACAATATCAGCCAAATAATGATTACCAAAGACAAAATAGAAAGCAGCAAAGTCAGAATGTTAGACAAAACCAAAACTATAATAAACAGCAGCAAAGTCAGAATGTTAGACAAAACCAAAACTATAACAGACAGCAACAAAGCCAAAACGTAAGACAAAATCAAAACTTTAACAGACAGCAAAGTCAAAATATTCGACAAAATCAAAATGCAAATAATACACAAAATTATCACCAACCACCACCAGAAGCAATGAGTGTAGACAATTTATATGACGAAGAAGTAAATAACAATTCAAATAACGAAAACAAACAGGAAGAGTTTTTTACCAACTAGCCTCGGATAAAAGAAAAATTTTTATTAAAGGAACAATTGAGGGAGATACTTTTCTAATTTTAGTGGATACTGGATCTACTATAAGTATATTGAACACCAAAAATGTGCATGAATCAAAATATAAAATACTTGAAAAATTTTCAAAAACCATTTACACTATTAATGGAGAAATAAAAAATGACAACTATTTAGTTAAAACAGAAGTGCCAAGTGAATTTAAATATGCAGATTGTGCAAGAACAAGATGGGTAGCTATGTCCCTGGAAAAATCGTATGATTTTCTATTGAGCATGGAAACTTTGAAAATATTGATTTTAAAAACCAAATAATAAAGCTTTGCAATGGAGTCGAAATTCATTTCCTTTCCAAACTATCAGAAGATATTTGTGTAATGGAAGTAGGTGAAATTGATGACTTTAAGCTAAAAGAGCTCAATGTTGAGGAAATTCAGATAATAAAAAATATAACGAAAAAGTATGAAAAATTATATTTTAAAGAAGGTGATCAGTTAACTAATACCAACACAATAGTTCACAACATAAAAACTACTACAGATCATCCTATAAATTCAAAAATCTATAGGGTTTCTCCAAAATATGAAGAAGAAGTAAGAAAACAAATAATTGAAATGGAAAAAAGTGGAATAATAAGAAAAAGCAAAAGCAAATATAGCTCTCCTATATGTGTTATTAAGAAAAAAATTGATAACTCAGGAATTCAGAAATATCGTATATGTGTTGATTATAGGCGATTAAATCAAGTAACCGTTCCAGATAAGTATCCAATACCTATCATGGACGCTTTCATAACACCAATGGGATTGTACGAATATGTTAGAATGCCATTCGGGTTAAAAAATGCTCCAGCTACTTTCCAACGTTTAATGAACGAAATATTAAGGGAATATATAAACAAAATTTGTGTAGTATATCTTGATGATATTTTAATATTTTCAACAACACTAGAAGAACATAAGGTTGCTCTAGAAAAAATTTTCAAAACACTCAGAAATCATAATTTGAAAATACAACCAGACAAATGCTCCTTTATGAATAAACATACGGAATATTTGGGACATATTCTGACAAAAGAAGGATTAAAACCAAACCCAAGAAAAATAGAAGCAATAAAAGAAATTCCATTGCCGAAAACTGAAAGACAATTAAAAGGATTCCTAGGAATGACAGGATTTTACAGAAAATTTATTAAAGACTATTCCAAAATTGCTTATCCAATGATAAGATATTTACAAAAAGGTATATCAATTAATACAAATGACCCACAGTTTATAGATGCATTTGAAAATCTTAAAACTCTTATAAGCTCACATCCAATATTAAAATATCCAGAATTTGACAAACCATTTACAATCACTACTGATGCCAGTGATTTTGCCATAGGTGCAGTTTTATCTCAACAAGGACAACCAATTGCATTCGTTTCACGAACACTTAACAAACATGAGAAGAATTATAGTACAATTGATAAAGAATTTTTGTCTATTGTACATGCTGTAAATTATTTTAAACATTATTTGATTGGTAATAAATTTGAAATTATAACAGATCATGCTCCTATTAAATACTTAAATTCAAAATTCAAAGGAAAAGAAATGACAGCTAGACATCAAAGATGGATTTTAAAACTTCAGGAATTTGATTATAATATTACATATTTAAAAGGCAAAGACAATAAAGTAGCAGATTTTTTAAGCAGACAAGAAACAGCTCAGTTAATCAATAAAGCCAATAAAGAGGAATCTAATTTTGATATAACAAACACACAACATTCAGCAGATGAAGAGGAATTAACTCATTTTTATATAAAAAACGATATTGTTAATAAATATAAAACTCAGATAATAATTACGTATTCAGCAACAGATAATATTAATATACACCACGGAAGAAAAATAATCGAAGTAAATCCAGCAGATACAGAAAATGAAATCGAAATAAAATTACAATACAATATAGAAAAAGGAACAGTAGGAATTTTTTCAGAAGTACCAGACTCAGAATATCATAAAATACAATGCATATTAATAAATATTTTCTCTCACTCTAAAAATATAAAATTTTTCAAATGTACAAAAAGAGCCCAAGAAATTTCAACTGAAGAATTACATAAACAAATTTCAATTTACCATTCAAAAGATTCATTACACAGTGGTATAAATGAGGCATTCAATTCACTAAAAGATAAAATCTATTTTCCAAAACTAAGGGACCATATTCAATTAATAATATCAAATTGTAAAAAGTGCAAAGAAATAAAATATGATAGAAAACCCATAAGACCTAAGTTTCAATATACAGAAACACCAGATACTAAAAATCAAATTATACATTTAGACATATTTCACATAAAACACAAATCTTTCGTTACAATTATAGATAAACTCACAAAATTTGCAGTTGCTTATAACATAACAGATAGAAATTGGCGAACTAAGATGCAAATTATGATTGAACATTTTGCAAAATTTAATAAGCCACAGAAAATAATAATGGATAATGAATTTAGATCAGAACATATTATACAATTTTTAAACAAAGAAGATATTGAAATACATTATACAAAGCCTAATTCACATACAGGAAACGCTGATATTGAAAGATTACATTCTACATTAATTGAAATAATAGCAGGAATAGAAAATAATGAACTATCCATTGAATCCAAAATACAATTAGCAATAACAGTTTATAATAATCGTTATCATTCAACAATAAAATGTACACCGAATCATGCTAAAAATACAGAAGATAAAAGTAAATTAAAAATGACTATTGAGGAATACAAGAACATGATTATAAACAAAAGAAACAATACAAGAGAAGAATATAATGAAGAAAGACAGGGAGGTGCGATTAAAAACTATAAAAGAGTTAGACATAAGGATGAACCTTATTTCAGATTTGCAGAATTACAAAATATTCACAAATGTAATATCAAAAGACCGTTAAAACAAGAAATTAACAAGCCTTAACAAGAAACAGATTGGCAGCTTTGACAAAGATTTTTCTATTTCACAGATATTAATCATTTTGTGCATCATTATACCCAACTTGTCTACGGTACAAACAAGGTTACAGATTGAACCAATACAATTAAGTGCAGGATATGCACCTATACAAATCTATCCAACGGAAATAGTTAATGAAACAATTATCATATTACATATTATTAATATTGACCCTCTTCTAAATATATTAAAACAAATAGAAACAAACATACAAGAAGTTGACATTACAGACAAAAATGACTTATTAGCCGAAATCAATTTAATAAAAGCAAAAATCAAATCCATAACACCATATAGTAGAAATAAAAGAGGACTGTTAAACATAGCAGGAACAACATATAAATGGCTTTTTGGACTCATGGACGACGAAGACAGAACAGATATTTTAGAACACCTCGAAGTAATTGATCAAAATAATCATAGCATTATAAATAATATGAATCAACAAATTGTTATAAACTCACATTTTAACGATACAATACACAGCTTAGCCGAAACAATTAAACATGACAGAATAATTATTAATGAAACACTTACAAGTATGAATAGTCAAAATAAAAGAATCTTAATGAAAATTCTATACAATGACCAAATGCAAAAATTAAAAAATATTGAATTCACAGTCAATTATATTCAGGAAAATATAGCCTCTGCAAAGAATAACATAATTCTACCCGAAATCTTATCAGAAAAAGAAATAAATAAATTTGATATTGACTTTTATAAACTAAAATTAATACGTATGGGCATTCTGAAATATAAAAATAATTTCATAATAATAGCAATAAAAATTCCAAAAAATTATATAAATGTTGATGTGAAACTACTCATCCCAATGCCTAACAATGATTATATTCAAATTGATCAAGAAAACCTATTAATTATAGAGATTAACAATAAAACATTGGAATATAAACCAAATACAATTTTAAAGGAACTAAAATTAAGTAAAAGTTGCACCATTACTAACAATTGCAAATTTATATTTAATAATATTACAAGTATTGAAGAAATTGATGATGATACACTAATAATTAAAAATGCCAGAAAAGAAAAACTATATCAAAATTGCGACAAAAGAAATATTCTATTAAACGGAAATAATCTAATACAATTTGGAAATTGCAAGATACAAATTTTAAAAGAAACATTTTCCAATAAAAAAGTAAAATTTTACAAAAAATTTTTTTATCCCACAGAACTTTTAAATCAAACGTACAAAAACAATATTAATTTTGATCATTTAACAATAACAAACTTTGATAATTCAAAAGAAATCACAGAACTAAAATACGAAAAAAAGATATCAAATGGCAATTTATTAATACTTTTAATCATATCTATATGTTTAAGCATTTATATATACTTACGCTGCAAAAGGCAAAATATTAACATTAAATTAAAAAGAATTCAGGAGAATTCATACTCTAACAGGGGAGGAGTTATGCCATTAGCATCACTTCCCGTAATTCCCGCCGACACCAAAGGTTTGCAATCCACATTAATGTAAAAACTCCATTAACCAAAAGTGCCACCAGAATAGTGGACACTTATTAAGTGGTATTGTCCCAATAGCCCAGCATACCCAATACTGTAAACATAAACATTCAAGCTCCAATGCATTAGGCAGCATACCCAATATTGTAAACATAAACATTCAAGCTCCAATGCATTAGGCAGCATACCCAATATTGTAAACATAAACATTCAAGCTCCAAGACCTTGAGCAGCATACCCAAACCCAGAAATGTTAACATAAACAATTGTAGCAGCTCCAGCTGCATAACCTAAACACTTTTAATTAAATAAGACAAAATCCGAGATTCGTTCGGAACCTAGAATTGAATAAGCAGTAGTTGTATATTAACACTCAAATAAAGCATATGTATTCGCTCTAAAAAGACGTTCATACATAATTGGCGCAGCCGGTACTCAAGTAACAACAGTTTGACAATTATTGTGGAAACATTGAAATTAACTCAAAGTCAACGAAACAATAAAAAAATTGTTTGTTACAAATAACTAAGTGCAGAAAAGAATTATTGTGGAAACTTTGGATGTAATCCAAGTCAACGAAACAATAAAAAAACTGTACAATTTAAAAGTGTGAATAAAAACAATTATTGTGGAAACTTTGAAAGTAATCCAAGTCAACGAAACAATAAATTTAATTCATACAAAACAATAACTTTAAAAAAAAAAATATATATATATATAACTTAAAATGGCAAATCAACAACCAATAGTTGAAATGCAGCAATGCATTCAATTATTAACTAATGTCATAATTGCAAGAGAAGGTGAAGGCAGAAATCCAGTTACAACTCAAAGGAACTGCATCGAGAAGGAGACGAGATATTTACCGATTTTCAATGGCCAGGATGGAACTTTACATGGATTCGTGTCTGCAGTGGATCAGATCATGGAGGAGTATGATGACAACGATCAGGTCTTCACTGTCATATTCAACACCAAAATTCAAGGTCAGGCTAGAACTATGCTTAATATTAATCCACCAACAAATTGGGCGGAATGTAAAATTCGTTTGCGACATCACTATAGACCAAGAACGGATCAAATGGGACTAACCAGGAAAATAAATAATCTAAGAGTAACAAGTGTAAGAGATCTTGATAACAAAATAAGAACCATTGTTGAGGAAATTACTGATTTTTCGGTCTTTGAAAATAATAGCAGACTAGTAGATATCCTAAGTGGATTATTGATTCAAAGAGTTAAAGAAGTAGCATGTGGTCCAATGGCAATTGCCCTAATGAATAAAACAACTTTAACAGATGTCAGAAATGAACTTTCAAATTTCATTGGTCTAAATTTTGGAAATTTAAATCAAAAACTATTAATAAAAAGAGACAATGACTGTTCATCAAACAATAATAACAGACAATTTAATGAACAGAATAACCAAAACTCAAGACGATACACAGACAACAGAAATTCTAACGAAAATAATAATAAAAATAATGAACAATATCAGCCAAATAATGATTACCAAAGACAAAATAGAAAGCAGCAAAGTCAGAATGTTAGACAAAACCAAAACTATAATAAACAGCAGCAAAGTCAGAATGTTAGACAAAACCAAAACTATAACAGACAGCAACAAAGCCAAAACGTAAGACAAAATCAAAACTTTAACAGACAGCAAAGTCAAAATATTCGACAAAATCAAAATGCAAATAATACACAAAATTATCACCAACCACCACCAGAAGCAATGAGTGTAGACAATTTATATGACGAAGAAGTAAATAACAATTCAAATAACGAAAACAAACAGGAAGAGTTTTTTACCAACTAGCCTCGGATAAAAGAAAAATTTTTATTAAAGGAACAATTGAGGGAGATACTTTTCTAATTTTAGTGGATACTGGATCTACTATAAGTATATTGAACACCAAAAATGTGCATGAATCAAAATATAAAATACTTGAAAAATTTTCAAAAACCATTTACACTATTAATGGAGAAATAAAAAATGACAACTATTTAGTTAAAACAGAAGTGCCAAGTGAATTTAAATATGCAGATTGTGCAAGAACAAGATGGGTAGCTATGTCCCTGGAAAAATCGTATGATTTTCTATTGGGCATGGAAAACTTTGAAAATATTGATTTTAAAAACCAAATAATAAAGCTTTGCAATGGAGTCGAAATTCCTTTCCTTTCCAAACTATCAGAAGATATTTGTGTAATGGAAGTAGGTGAAATTGATGACTTTAAGCTAAAAGAGCTCAATGTTGAGGAAATTCAGATAATAAAAAATCTAACGAAAAAGTATGAAAAATTATATTTTAAAGAAGGTGATCAGTTAACTAATACCAACACAATAGTTCACAACATAAAAACTACTACAGATCATCCTATAAATTCAAAAATCTATAGGGTTTCTCCAAAATATGAAGAAGAAGTAAGAAAACAAATAATTGAAATGGAAAAAAGTGGAATAATAAGAAAAAGCAAAAGCAAATATAGCTCTCCTATATGTGTTATTAAGAAAAAAATTGATAACTCAGGAATTCAGAAATATCGTATATGTGTTGATTATAGGCGATTAAATCAAGTAACCGTTCCAGATAAGTATCCAATACCTATCATGGACGCTTTCATAACACCAATGGGATTGTACGAATATGTTAGAATGCCATTCGGGTTAAAAAATGCTCCAGCTACTTTCCAACGTTTAATGAACGAAATATTAAGGGAATATATAAACAAAATTTGTGTAGTATATCTTGATGATATTTTAATATTTTCAACAACACTAGAAGAACATAAGGTTGCTCTAGAAAAAATTTTCAAAACACTCAGAAATCATAATTTGAAAATACAACCAGACAAATGCTCCTTTATGAATAAACATACGGAATATTTGGGACATATTCTGACAAAAGAAGGATTAAAACCAAACCCAAGAAAAATAGAAGCAATAAAAGAAATTCCATTGCCGAAAACTGAAAGACAATTAAAAGGATTCCTAGGAATGACAGGATTTTACAGAAAATTTATTAAAGACTATTCCAAAATTGCTTATCCAATGATAAGATATTTACAAAAAGGTATATCAATTAATACAAATGACCCACAGTTTATAGATGCATTTGAAAATCTTAAAACTCTTATAAGCTCACATCCAATATTAAAATATCCAGAATTTGACAAACCATTTACAATCACTACTGATGCCAGTGATTTTGCCATAGGTGCAGTTTTATCTCAACAAGGACAACCAATTGCATTCGTTTCACGAACACTTAACAAACATGAGAAGAATTATAGTACAATTGATAAAGAATTTTTGTCTATTGTACATGCTGTAAATTATTTTAAACATTATTTGATTGGTAATAAATTTGAAATTATAACAGATCATGCTCCTATTAAATACTTAAATTCAAAATTCAAAGGAAAAGAAATGACAGCTAGACATCAAAGATGGATTTTAAAACTTCAGGAATTTGATTATAATATTACATATTTAAAAGGCAAAGACAATAAAGTAGCAGATTTTTTAAGCAGACAAGAAACAGCTCAGTTAATCAATAAAGACAATAAAGAGGAATCTAATTTTGATATAACAAACACACAACATTCAGCAGATGAAGAGGAATTAACTCATTTTTATATAAAAAACGATATTGTTAATAAATATAAAACTCAGATAATAATTACGTATTCAGCAACAGATAATATTAATATACACCACGGAAGAAAAATAATCGAAGTAAATCCAGCAGATACAGAAAATGAAATCGAAATAAAATTACAAAACAATATAGAAAAAGGAACAGTAGGAATTTTTTCAGAAGTACCAGACTCAGAATATCATAAAATACAATGCATATTAATAAATATTTTCTCTCACTCTAAAAATATAAAATTTTTCAAATGTACAAAAAGAGCCCAAGAAATTTCAACTGAGGAAGAATTACATAAACAAATTTCAATTTACCATTCAAAAGATTCATTACACAGTGGTATAAATGAGGCATTCAATTCACTAAAAGATAAAATCTATTTTCCAAAACTAAGGGACCATATTCAATTAATAATATCAAATTGTAAAAAGTGCAAAGAAATAAAATATGATAGAAAACCCATAAGACCTAAGTTTCAATATACAGAAACACCAGATACTAAAAATCAAATTATACATTTAGACATATTTCACATAAAACACAAATCTTTCGTTACAATTATAGATAAACTCACAAAATTTGCAGTTGCTTATAACATAACAGATAGAAATTGGCGAACTAAGATGCAAATCATGATTGAACATTTTGCAAAATTTAATAAACCACAGAAAATAATAATGGATAATGAATTTAGATCAGAACATATTATACAATTTTTAAACAAAGAAGATATTGAAATACATTATACAAAGCCTAATTCACATACAGGAAACGCTGATATTGAAAGATTACATTCTACATTAATTGAAATAATAGCAGGAATAGAAAATAATGAACTATCCATTGAATCCAAAATACAATTAGCAATAACAGTTTATAATAATCGTTATCATTCAACAATAAAATGTACACCGAATCATGCTAAAAATACAGAAGATAAAAGTAAATTAAAAATGACTATTGAGGAATACAAGAACATGATTATAAACAAAAGAAACAATACAAGAGAAGAATATAATGAAGAAAGACAGGAAGGTGCGATTAAAAACTATAAAAGAGTTAGACATAAGGATGAACCTTATTTCAGATTTGCAGAATTACAAAATATTCACAAATGTAATATCAAAAGACCGTTAAAACAAGAAATTAACAAGCCTTAACAAGAAACAGATTGGCAGCTTTGACAAAGATTTTTCTATTTCACAGATATTAATCATTTTGTGCATCATTATACCCAACTTGTCTACGGTACAAACAAGGTTACAGATTGAACCAATACAATTAAGTGCAGGATATGCACCTATACAAATCTATCCAACGGAAATAGTTAATGAAACAATTATCATATTACATATTATTAATATTGACCCTCTTCTAAATATATTAAAACAAATAGAAACAAACATACAAGAAGTTGACATTACAGACAAAAATGACTTATTAGCCGAAATCAATTTAATAAAAGCAAAAATCAAATCCATAACACCATATAGTAGAAATAAAAGAGGACTGTTAAACATAGCAGGAACAACATATAAATGGCTTTTTGGACTCATGGACGACGAAGACAGAACAGATATTTTAGAACACCTCGAAGTAATTGATCAAAATAATCATAACATTATAAATAATATGAATCAACAAATTGTTATAAACTCACATTTTAACGATACAATACACAGTTTATCCGAAACAATTAAACATGACAGAATAATTATTAATGAAACACTTACAAGTATGAATAGTCAAAATAAAAGAATCTTAATGAAAATTCTATACAATGACCAAATGCAAAAATTAAAAAATATTGAATTCAAAGTCAATTATATCCAGGAAAATATAGCCTCTGCAAAGAATAACATAATTCTACCCGAAATCTTATCAGAAGAAGAAATAAATAAATTTGATATTGACTTTTATAAACTAAAATTAATTCGTATGGGCATTCTGAAATACAAAAATAATTGCATAATAATAGCAATAAAAATTCCAAAAAATTATATAAATGTTGATGTGAAACTACTCATCCCAATGCCTAACAATGATTATATTCAAATTGATCAAGAAAACCTATTAATTATAGAGATTAACAATAAAACATTGGAATATAAACCAAATACAATTTTAAAGGAACTAAAATTAAGTAAAAGTTGCACCATTACTAACAATTGCAAATTTATATTTAATAATATTACAAGTATTGAAGAAATTGATGATGATACACTAATAATTAAAAATGCCAGAAAAGAAAAACTATATCAAAATTGCGACAAAAGAAATATTCTATTAAACGGAAATAATCTAATACAATTTGGAAATTGCAAGATACAAATTTTAAAAAGAAACATTTTCCAATAAAAAAGTAGAATTTTACGAAAAATTTTTTTATCCCACAGAACTTTTAAATCAAACGTACAAAAACACTATTAATTTTGATCATTTAACAATAACAAACTTTGAAAATTCAAAAGAAATCACAGAACTAAAATACGAAAAAAAGATAACAAATGGCATTATATTAATACTTTTAATCATTTTTATATGTTTAAGCATTTATATATACTTACGCTGCAAAAGGCAAAATATTAACATTAATTTAAAAAGAATTCAGGAGAATTCATACTCTAACAGGGGAGGAGTTATGCCATTAGCATCACTTCCCGTAATTCCCGCCGACACCAAAGGTTTGCAATCCACATTAATGTAAAAACTCCATTAACCAAAAGTGCCACCAGAATAGTGGACACTTATTAAGTGGTATTGTCCCAATAGCCCAGCATACCCAATACTGTAAACATAAACATTCAAGCTCCAATGCATTAGGCAGCATACCCAATATTGTAAACATAAACATTCAAGCTCCAAGACCTTGAGCAGCATACCCAAACCCAGAAATGTTAACATAAACAATTGTAGCAGCTCCAGCTGCATAACCTAAACACTTTTAATTAAATAAGACAAAATCCGAGATTCGTTCGGAACCTAGAATTGAATAAGCAGTAGTTGTATTTTAACACTCAAATAAAGCACATGTATTCGTTTTAAAAAGACGTTCATACATAATTCGCGCGTGTTTACGTAAACGTTTGGTAAACGTTTCGTTTAATAACATAATGCATTTCATCTATTCATATATATGTACATATGTATATATTTTTTTTTATTAAGAAGTTACAATTAATATAAAATTAACTCTAACTAAGGCTAAGCACTGGCAGCAGGGGCCTTCGGCTGGATGGTGTTTATTGTGATTATAGATTATTATTAAATTAGTATATACAGATTTTATTTTATAATAGCATTATTTCTATATTTACATTTCATATTGTTTTTATTTAATCTTTTTCATAGTAGGTGGTATGTTTTAGATTTTTTAAGAAACTCAATTATCTTGCGGATGTTAATCTCGGTTGGGTTTGCTAGGATTAATAGGGGGCAGGTGTTTTGGAAGATTTGGGTATGCAGGTTAGAGGTTGCGGGGGCAGTCGCAGAGAATGTGTATTATATTGATGTTTGCGGTTGTGTGACAGTTGGGGCAAGGAAGGGTGTTGTTAGGGTTCTTATAGTGCTGTTGTGTGATTCTTGTGTGGCCTAGTCTTAGCCTTAGAAATTTTATTTGATCACTGCGTGTGATGCTTTTTTGGTCTATATTTTTTAGGTAGTTTGACGTGTTGGATAGGTTTGTATTTAATCTCTGGTACCATCGGTTGCAGAGCTCTATGTTCAATTTAAGTTTCTTTGAGAGTTCGTTTTTGAGGAGTTTGTTTATGTCTGTAGTGTTAAAGTTAGGGGTATAGTGAAGGGGCATATAAAATGTGTCTTTGGCTGCACTGTCGGCTAACTCGTTCCCTTTAATGCCGCAGTGGCTAGGGATCCAAAGAAGTTTTATTTTTGAGTCAGATTGGGTAAGCAGGGTTCTAATAGTTGTGGGATAAAGGCTATTGTTGTTAATATTGCGAATGGATTTTATGGATGCGAGGGAGTCGGAGCAAATTATATACTTTCCAAGTCTGTTTTTGATCAGATTTATTGCATCGAGAATGGCTATGGTTTCAGCTGATAGGATGGATGAATAATGGGGGAGGATGCATCTTTTCAGGATTTCGTTTTCGGTCGTAATCGCAAAAGTGGCTGTGTTGTTTTGTAGAGAGCCGTCTGTGTATATGAATTTATGGTTGTTGTATTTCTCTTTGATTTCAAGAAATTGTTGTCTGAATGTGCTTGGTGGTGTGTTGGATTTGCTCTGTCTATGTAGTGTGGTATTGATGACAGAGAGGGGGAATAGCCATAGGGGTGTGGTGGTTTTGCTTGGGAGGGGAAGGTAGGGAACGTTGGTTTCTTTACATAATGCTATGGTTTTTTCTATTGTTGACGTCAATTTGTTCCTTTTTTGGCTGTCCTTCTGTTTAGTGTATCTGTGGAGCGGTGAGTTTGAGCTATGTAGGAGTGTTTTGTAGGCTTTAGCTGTGATCAGGTCTCTTTTTTGCTCTATTGTAGATATGTTTGCTTCGAAAAGTAGGTTAGCGATAGGTGTTGAGCGTAGTGCCCCAAGTGATATGCGGATTGCGGCATTAAATAAAGTTTTGAGTTTATTGAGGATTGATTTGGGAGCACACCCGTAGATGAGCAGTGCGTAGTCAATTTTCGGAATTACTATAGATTTTGTTACATTTAATATAGTGTATGTATTGCAGTTTAGCTTAGAGCTTCCTAGGCATTTAATGATGTTAAGTTTGTTGTTTAAGGCTGGCAGAATTTGTTTGATGTGCGCGTCCCATCTATATTTATTGTTAATGGTGAGTCCTAAGATCTTCATTTTGGTGACTGAGGGAATAGGGGTGTTGTTGCATGATATGCTGCAGATGCAGTTTTGCTTGCGGCAAACATGAAGGTGTTGAGACTTTTCTACTGATAGTGATGCTCCTGAATATGAACACCACTCACATATGTTGGAAAAGAGTTGGTCGAGGTTGCAGGATTGATTTTTTTGTTTGCTAAGAGGGATGATAAGGTAAAAGTCGTCGGCGTAGGCGGTGAAATGGATTTCTTTTTGTACGCTGATTAAGTGGGAGAGTCTGTTGTAGGCGATTAGGAAAAGAATGACGGATATTGGCGATCCCTGGGGAATGCCGTTTTGAAGAGGATAGGGATTACTTTTGACATTTTTTATTTTAACTACAATTTTCCGGTTTGCCATGAAATTCCGTATAAACTGTATGATTTTTGGTCCAACTTTCCAGCGGTTTAATTGGTCTATTATTGGGTGGACACCGACTCTGTCGAAGGCTCTTGAGAAATCAAGGGCAATGATAGAGGCGTGCTTTTTGCTTCTTAGCGACTTCGTTATCAGGTGGTCTGCAAAGAGCAGACCGTCTGTGACGGATTTGCCGTATTTGAAGCCTGTTTGGTTGGGATGGATGTAGTTGTTTTTCGATACCAACCACCAAAGGCGCCTGGCTATTATTTTTTCTAAGGTTTTGGATATGCAGCAGTTAAGGGAGATGGGTCTATAACTGGTTATGAGTGTTTTGTTGGATTTGGGTTTTATTATAGGAATGACAAGGCTGGTTTTATAGGATTGTGGGATGGTGTTGTTGAATATAGTATTGAAGAGGTTTGTAATTCTGGCTTTAAGGGCGTAAGAGGTATTTTTTATCATAGGATAAGAGATTCTGTTTAGGCCGGGAGTTGTACCTTTGAGGGTGTGTAACGCTGCTAGTAGTTCAATTAGTGTGATGTCAGATTCTATTGCTTGTGCTCTAGGACTGGGTAAGTAATTGATAGAGTTGTCAGCATATTTTCTGGTAATGAAGCTATTGCTAAAATTTTGGTCGTTGGAGCAGTCGGACCAATGTTGGGCAAACAAGAGGGCTATGTGGTTTGTGTCTGTTGATAGTGAGTTGTTGGTTGTATCTGTAATGCAGTGAATGGCTTTGGTAGGGTTAAGCCCGCAAAGCCGTCGGATATTAGTCCAGATTTTGTCGGAGGGGGTGTTGGGTTCTATTTTGGATGTGAAGTCTGTGGTAGCTTTAGATTTGGATATTTTAAGCTCTCTCCGGAAGAGGGCGTTAGCTCTTTTGTAGTTGAGAAGGTTGTCAGTGGTGCTATTGCGTTTGAAATTTCGCCAAGTTATAAATTTGTTGGACCTAAGTTTGGTCAATGTTTTATTCCACCAGGGGGTGTTTTTGTTGTGGGAAGGGGTTGTTTGTGGTATACTATGGTGAGCGGATTGTAGGATTATTTTATTAATTATTGCAGCTTCTTTATTAATGTTAGAGGTTCTAGGTATAAGTTCGTTTAGGTCGTTAGTTAGTTTGGTGAATAATGGCCAGTTGGCTTCTTTTATTTTGAAGAGGGGACGGGAGAAGTTGTCGGATTGGGGCTGTGGGAACAAGGATAATAAAATTGGAAAATGATCGCTGCCATGAAGGTCATTGATTATTTTCCAATTGGTGAAGGGAGTTAATTGAGGGGAGCATACTGAGATGTCAATATGTGTGAAGGTGTTGTGAGTGGAGAAGTGTGTTGGTGATCCGTCATTAAGTATAGTGAGATTGGCGTTTTGGAGGAACTTTTATAGGGTACGTCCTCTCCGGTTATCTTGGGCTGATCCCCAGCTGTGATGTTTGCTGTTGAAATCGCCTAGGATAATTTGGTTGGTGCTGTTAGTGCGTGGTATAAAGTGTTCGGTTAAGTCATTAGGTGAAAATGTTTTGGTGGGATGGATATATACAGAAATAATGTTAATTTTCCTATTAGACATAATTTCGATTCCTAGCGTTTCTATGTGTGTAGGTTGATCTAGTGTCTTATGTTCTATGGATTTGTGGACCAATATGGCTACACCGCCAAATCGGTTGGAAGCTGTATTGGTGTAAATTTGAAAGTTTATTGGAACAGGGGTGGGGATAAATGTATTGTAAAAGTGGGTTTCTTGGAGACATACTATGTGTGGTGAGTATTTTTTGATTATAATTAGCAGTTCGTTATAGTTGTTTCTGTATCCTTTCATGTTCCATTGTATTATTTTAAGCATTGCTATATTTTTATGATTTGGGGTCTTGGGTTGAGTATTTGGGTTTGTTTTGAGTTAAAGGTTAAAGTATAGAGTATGAGTTTGGTATAAAGTTTGTTTCTATTTACTTGTTTTGTTTTAGATAGATTCGCTATCACTATTGTTTTTATGAAGGTTTTTGTTTGTGGGTTTTGATTTTGTTTTTGGTTTAGAGGGCTTAAAGTTAGTTGTTAGAGGGCTAGATTTATCTTTGGTAAATATTCTTAGTTTTAGGTCTTCAGTTGACTGTGATAAATATGATTTGTTTTCCGTGTGGGGAGGGTTACTGTCTGTTTCCATATCTTCTGTTACACTGGAGTTAGGTTGATGCCTTTTTTTAATATCTGTGAATACTTTCTCCAGGGGGGAGATCATAGATGGAGTGCTTGCTGCTTGCTGCGTATTAATGATTTGTGCATGTGAGCATTGTGTATTGGTTGAATTTTGTGTTGGTGTTGATGTGTTTGGCGTTGGTTGTGCAAGAGTTTTAGCATAGCTGTTTCTCAACTGTTGATTGTGCCTGTTGTGATATATATCAAGTGCGGTTTTGTTATCAACTTTTTCGGTGGTTTTTATTGCAGTTAGCTCTTGTTGTTTGAGGAAGGTGGGGCATTTACGGTCGAGTGGGCTATGTTGGTGGTCAATTTGGGGGTTATTTTTGCAGTTTAGGCAGTTTTGCGTATTTTTGCAGAGTTCCCCTTCATTTGTATGTTTTGCTTCTGAGCAGTTTTTGCATATTTCGGAGCTCTTGCAGATAGCGGTAGGGTGTCCAAAGCGGAGACAATTTTTGCACTGCAGCGGGAGTGGGATATATGGTCGTACACGGACGGTTTCGTAGCCAATTTTTATTAATTAGGGTAGTTTGTGAGTTGAAAATGTAATTGTTATGAGACCAGTTTCGACAAGTGAGGTTTGTTCTTGGTTTGTGTTGTTTGTTTGTTTTTTTAGAATTTTGCGCACTTCGATTACGTTCTGTGGTTTTAATTCTTCCAGTATTTCGCTTTCACCTATGTTTCGTAGTTCATTGCAATATATTACGCCTTTGGTTGTGTTTAAAGTCTTGTGTTCTGTTGCAGTGATATCGAGATTATTCATTTTTTTTAGTGCAATTAGTTTCAGTGCTTGCAGTTTGTTTTTAGTTTTAATAAGCACGGACCCCGTCTCTTGTTTTTTTTACATGTTTCAACTTCTCCTCCGCATGCATAGTCTATGGTTTTTTTTATGATAAACGGTGGCACTTTTTCGAATGATTCGTTGTCGTTCCGTTTTAGTACAATGTATTTTGGCTCGTTTAGTTGTGTTTTGTAGGTTTTGCTTCTATCGGGTGGTTCGTTCATGGTTGTTGTTTTTGGGCTATTGCCCGGTGTAACTGTTTATGGTGTGTGTTTGTTTTTGTTTCTGTTTGCTTTTGCGGTTGATTTTTGTTAGTCGCGCGTTTGCTGATAAGCTTTGCGTTTGCGTAGCGGGGTTTTGCTTTTGTTTTTATATTTGATGCAGCACGTCTTATCTCTTGAGAGGTTGAAGTGATACTGAAAGTCAATATAATATACATATGAATAGATGAAATGCATTATGTTATTAAACGAAACGTTTACGTACACACGCGCGTGGCAACAGCAGCAGAAGCTCTAGCAAATTCGAAGAATTCATAACAACAACAACAAAGACAAATTGGGGATGAATTTTCAGCAGAAGTTCAGCAGCTCAGTAGCAGAAGCTCAGTAGCTCAATAACTTTACTTAGGTATTCGCTATCTCACTCTTATGTATTGCAACGGCTATGTTGGTAGAAGCGACGTCAACTAAGCTGACGTCAACTTTTTTTATGCAAGTTACTTAATCTTTTTTTTTTTTTTAATTTTTTAATTTAATTTAAAATTATATATAAACTTTGAAGTGCATTTAAAGCCGCCGATAGGCGGGGTTCAGGGTATTTCCTAGTCGGGCACCTCCTACTAGAGTTCCCTTACTTGTTCTTCTTCCTCCTGTTCCTCTTCTTCTCCACCTTATTTCTTTTCTTTTTTCTCTTCTTCTTCTATTATCTCTTCTTCTTTCTTTCAGTTTTCTCTTCTTCTTTCTCTTTCTCTTCTTCATTATCTTCTTCTTCTTATTATTATTATTCTTCGTCTTTTTTCTTCCTCTTCTTCTTTTTGTTCTACTGCTTCCTCTTCTGGTTCCTCTTCTTCTTCTTCGCATTTATCTTCTTCTTCTTCCTCTTCTTCTTCTTTTTTCTTTTCTTCATATTCCTCTTCCTCTCCCTCTTCTTCTTCTTCCTCCTTCCTCTTCTTCTTCCTCTTCCTCATCTTCTTTCTCTTCTTATTTCTCCTCTTCTTTTTTTTCTTCGTCTTCACCTTCTTATTCTTCTTCTGATTCTTCGTTTTCATTTTCTTTATCTTCTTCTTTTTCTTCGTCTTGGTCTTCATTTTCTTCTTCTTCTCTCTCTTTCTCTTTCTCTTCTTTTTCATCTCCTTTGCTTCTTCTTCATCTCCTTTTTCTCTTTTTCTACACTCTTCATATTTTTTTTCTCTTCTTCTTCTGCTTCCATTTCTTCATCTTCGTCTGTGTCCTCTTCTGCTTCTTATTTCTTCCCTTCCTCTTCCTCTTCTTCTTCTTCTTCAACTTTCTATTCTTCACTTTCTTTTGCATCTTCTTCCTTTTCTTTCGCTTCTTCTTTTTCTTCTCCTTCTTTATATTCCTTTTCTTTTTCTTCCTTTTCTTCATCTTCTTCTTTGTCCTCTTCTTCTTCTTCTTATTTCTTCTCTTCCTCTTCTTTTTCTTCTTCAACTTTCTCATTTATTTTATCTCTTTTTGCTCTTTCTCTTCTTCTTCTCCTTCTTTTATCACTTCTTCTTCTTTTTCTTTTTTTCTTCTTCTTCTTTGTCTTCTTCTTTCTCTTATTCTTTCTATTTTTCTGCTTTCATCTCTTGTTCTTGTCTTATTTCTCAACTTTTTTTCTTCTTCTTCCTTCTTCTTTTCATCTTTCTCCTCCTTTTTTCCTTCATCTTCTTTTTCTGCTTCTTCTACTTCTTCATCTTCTTTTCCTCTTCCTCATCTTCCTTTTCTTCTTTTCTTCTTCTTGTTTGCCTTCTTCTTCTTCTTTCTCTTATTCTTTCTATTTTTCTGCTTTCATCTCTTGTTCTTTCTCTTTCTCTTCTTTCTCATCTTATTTTCTTCTTCTACTTCCTTCTTATCTTCATCTTTTTCCTTCTTTTTTTCTTCATCTTCTTTTTCTGCTTCTTCTGCTTCTTCATCTTCTTTTTCTCTTCCTCATCTTTCGTTTCTTCTTTATTTTCTTTTTCTTCGTCTTTTTTTTGTTCTTCTCCCTCTTCCAAATCCTCTTCTTTTTCTTCCTCCTTTTCCTCTTCTTTATATTCTTTCTCATCTTATTTCTTTTCTTATTTCTCTTCTTCTTATTTTTCTTCGTCTTCGTCTTCTTTTTATTCTTCTTCTTCTTCCTCTTTCTCCCTTCCTTTTTTCGTCTTTTTCTTCTTCGTCTTCTTTCTCTTCTTCTTCATTCTTGCTCTTTCTCTTGCTCTTTCTCTTCTTTTTCATCTCTTTTGTTTCTTCTTCACCTTCTTTTTTTCCTTTTTCTCCTTCTTCATATTTTTTTTCCTCTGCTACTTCTTCCTATTCTTCATCTTCTTCTTTGTCCTCTTCTTCTTCTTCTTCTTTCTTCTCTTCCGTTTCTTCGTCTTCATCTTTTCTTCTTCTTTTTCTTTCTCTTCTTCTTCCTCTTATTCTTAGTCTTCTTCTTATGCTTCTTATTCCTCTACCTATTCATCTTCCGTTTCTTCATATTTTTCCTCTTATTCTCCTTATTCTTCTTCCTTTTCCATTTCCCGTATATCCTCTTCTTCTTCATCTTATTTTTTGTCTTCTTCTTCTTTATCTTCTTTTTCTTCTTCTTCTTTTTCTTCCTTTAATTTATCTTATCCTTCGTCTTCTTCTTCATCTTCTTCTTGCTCTTCCTCTTTCTCCATTCCTCTTTTTCGTCTTCTTCGTCTTCTTTCTCTTCTTCTTCTTTCTTGTTCTTTCTCTTTCTCTTTTTTTTTCATCTCTTGTGCTTCTTCTTCATCTTTTTTTTTCCTTTTTCTCCTTCTTCATATTTTTTTTTTATCTTCTGCTTTGTCCTCTTCTCCTTCTTCTTTCTTCTCTTCCTCTTCTTCTTTTTCTTATTTCCTCTCTTTTTGCTCTTCCTCTCCTTCATCTTTTTATTCCTCTTCTTCTTTCTCTTTTTCTTTCTCTTCTTTTTTCTCTTTTTCTTCTTTCATCTTGTTTTTTCCCTTTCTCGTTTTTTTCATGTTTTTTTCTTCTTCTTGTTATTTCTTCTCTTCATCTTTCTCCTCCATTTTTCTTTTTTTTTCTGCTTCTTCTACTTTTTTATCTTCATTTTCTCTTCCTCATCTTTCGTTTCTTTTTTCTCTTCTTCTTCCTCCTTTTCCTCTTCTTCTCCTTCCTCATCTTATTTCTTTTCCTATTTCTCTTCTTCTTCTTCTTCTTTACCTCTTCTTTTTATACCCTGAACCCATTAAAATTGGGTAATCAGGGTATAATGGTTTTGTTGCAGCCCAAATGTGTGTAACAGGCAGAAGGAGGCGTGGCAGACCCCATAAAGTATATATATTGTTGATCAGGACGACAAGCCGAGTCGATTGAGCCCTGTCCGTCTGTCTGTCTGTCCGTCTGTCCGTCCTCCTCCTCCTCCTCCGTCTGTCCGTATGTTTGAACGCGTGGATCTCAGAACCTATAATAGCTAGAGACTTGAACTTTTTTTTTATAGATTCGTGTATTCACGGTTTTTTTTAAAATAACTTTTTTTTTTTTCCAATAAAAACCAAATTCGGTTTTTAGTTTTAAAATTATATCTCCTATATCTTGATAGTTAAAGACTCCAAATCTTGTATTTAGCTTAATGGGACTTTTATACAATTTTGATTTTTGCTTAATTTTGGATGCCACGCCCCCTTCGCCCAAATTTTCAAAACACTTATTTCAAATACTAGAGACTTGTGCTTTTGCACACGCACACATATGAATGATATAATTACCCTACGCAAGTTTGATTAAGTCGATCTACAAAAAAAATTATTAAGCATTTAATTTCCCATAACATGCACATATTGGCGCAGCGCAGTCGCTGAGTAAACAGTCGCTGAGTAAACTGCGCAGTTAGCAGAGCGAATGCGTGTGCGTGTGTATGTATGCGTTGCTTGCAATATACATACATATGTATGTATGTACACACGTACATACACACGTACATACATATATTTACATATATATAAAATAAGAGTAACATTGATATAACTTAAAGTCAATATAATATACATATGTATGAATAGATGAAATGCATTATGTTATTAAACGAAACGTTTACCAAACGTTTACGTTCACACGCGCGTGGCAACAGCACCAGAAGCTCTAGAAAATTCGAAGAATTCATAACAACAACAACAAAGACAAATTGGGGATGAATTTTCAGCAGAAGTTCAGCAGCTCAGTAGCAGTAGCTCAGTAGCTCAATAACTTTACTTAGGAATTCGCTATCTCACTCTTATGTATTGCAACGGCTGTGTTGGTAGAAGCGATGATCGCCGACATAAAGTCTCGGGTTCGATTCTCTAAGCTGACGTCAACTTTTTTTATGCAAGTTACTTAATCTTTTTTTTTTTTTTAATTTTTTAATTTAATTTAAAATTATATATAAACTTTGAAGTGCATTTAAAGCCGCCGATAGGCGGGGTTCAGGGTATTTCCTAGTCGGGCACCTCCGACTAGAGTTTCCTTACTTGTTTCATCCTCTTTTTCTGCTTCCTCTACTTCTTTATATTTTATTTCTCTTGCTCATCTTTCGTTTTTTCTTTTTCTTCTTCGTATTTTTGTTCTTCCTATTCTTCTCCCTCTTCTACATATTCCTCTTCCTCTTCCTCTTGCTTTTCCTCTTCTTCTTCTTCTTCCTGCTCTTCCTCTTCTTCTTCTTCCTCATCTTATTTCTTTTCTTATTTCTCTTCTTCTTCTTTTTCTTCGTTTTCGTCTTCTTTTTCTTCCTCGTCATCTTCCTTTCCTTCTTCTTATCTCCTTCTTTTATCACTTCCTCTTCTTTTTCTTTTTTTCTTCTTCTTTCTCTTTTTCTTCTTTATCATCGTTTTCTTCTTATTATTATATTTCTTATTTTTCTTCTTCGTCTTTTTTCTGCCTCTTCTTCTTTTTCTTTTTTTTGTTCTTCTGCCTTCTCTTCTGGTTCCTCTCCTCCTTCTTCGCATTTATCTTCTTCTTTTGTCTCTTCTCCTTCTTCTTCCTTTTCTTCATATTCCTCTTCCTTTTCCTCTTCCTCTTCCTCTTCTTTTTCTTACTCATCTTTTTTGTCTTCATCTTCTTTTTCTTCTTCTTGTTCTCCGTCTTAATCTTCTTTTTCTTTTTCGTCGTGTTCGTCTTCTTTTTCTTCTTCGTCTTCTCTCTCTCTTCTGCTTCCTCTTCTTCTTCGTCTTCTTCTTCTGCTTCTCCTGTTTCCTCTTCTTCTTTCGCTTCTTATTCCTCTTCCTTTTCATCTTCCGTTTCTTCATCTTTTTCCTCTTATTTTTCTTCCTTTTCTTTTTCCCCTATATCCTTTTCTTCTTCGTCTTCTTTTTTCTCTTCTTCTTCTTCATCTTCTTTTTCTTATTCTTTTAATGCATCTTCTCCTTCATCTTCTTCTTCTTCTACTACTTCTTGTTCTTCCTCTGTCTCCATTCCTTTTTTTCGTATTCTGCGTCTTCTTTCTCTTCTTCGTTCTCTTCTTCTTCTTTCTTGCTCTTTCTCTTGCTCTTTCTCATCTTTTTCATCTCTTTTGCTTCTTCTTCGTGTTTTTTTTCCTTTTTCTCCTTCTTCACATTTTCTTCTTCTTCTTCCTTTTCTGCTTCTTCTCCTTTGTCCTCTTCTTCTTCTTCTTCTTTCTTCTCTTCCTCTTCTTCTTTTTCTTCTTTTTTCTCTTTTTCTTCTTTCTTGCCTTTTCTCTTTCTCTTCTTTTTCATCCCTTTTCCTTCTTCTTCGTCTTCTTTTTTCCTTTTTCTACTTCTTCATATTTTTTTCTTCTTCTTCTTCCTTTTCTTCATCTTCTTCTTTGTCCTCTTCTTCTTTCTTCTCTTCCTCCTCTTTTTCTTCTTCAACTTTCTCATTTTCACTTTCCTTTGCCTTCCTTCCTTTTCTTTCGCTTCTTCTTATTTTTCTCCTTCTTCATAATCTTTTTCTTCTTCTTCCTTTTCTTCATCTTCTTTTTTGTCCTCTTCTTCTTCTTCTTGTTTCTTCTCGTTTTGTTCCTCCTATTCTTCATCTTTTTATTCCTCTTCTTCTTTCCCTTTTCTTCCTCTTCCTCTTTGTCTTCTTCTTTTTCTTCCTCCTCTTCCTCTTCTGTTTCTTTCTCATCTTCATTTTTTTTCTTCTTTCATCTCTTGTTCTTTCTCTTCTTATTATCTATTTTTCTTCTTCTTCTTTTTCTTCTTCTTCATGTTCTTTTTCTTCCTCACATCTTCCTTTTCTTCTTCTTCTTCTTCTTTTATCACTTCTTCTATTTTTTTTTTCTTCTTCTTGGTTTTTTTTCCTCTTCTTCTTTTTCTTCTTTTTGTTCTTCTGCTTCCTCTTCTCCTTTCTTCGCATTTACCTTCTTCTTCTTCTTCCTTTTCTTCATATTCCTCTTCTTCTTCGTTTTCGTATTCTTTTTCTTCGTCTTCATCTTCCGCTTCTTCTTCTTTTTCCTCTTATTCTTCTTTCCTTTCCTTTTGCTTTTCCCCTATATCCTCTTATTCTTCATCTTCTTTTTCTTCTTCTTCCTTTATCACTTTTTCTTCTTTTTCTTATTTTCTTCTTCCTTCTGTTTTTTTCTTCGTCATTTTCTGTTTCTTATTATTATTTTTCTTATTTTTCTTCTTCGTCATTTTCTGTTTCTTATTATTATTCTTCTTCTTCGTCTTTTTTCTTCCTCTTCTTCTTTTTCTTCTTTTTGTTGTCTGCTTCCTCTTCTCCTTCTTCGCATTTATCTTCTTCTTCTTCTTCTTCTTCTTCCACATTCCTCTTCCTTTTCCTCTTCCTCTCCCTCTTCTTCTTCTTCCTCCTCTTCCTCTTCTTCTTCTTCTTCTTTTTCTGCTTCTTCTACTTTTTCATCTTTTTTTCCTTCTTCATATTTCGTTCGTTCTTTCTCTTCTTCTTCGTCTTCTTTTTGTTCTGCCTCTTCTTCTTCTTCTCCCTCTTCTACATATTCCTCTTCCTCTTTCCTTGCTCTTCCTCTTCTTTTTCTCTTCTTCTTCTTCTTCCTCATCTTATTTCTTTTCTAATATCTCTTCTTCTTCTTTTTTCGTCTTCATCTTCTTTTTCTTCTTCTTCTTCTTCCTCGTTCTCCCTTCCTTTTTTTCGTCTTCTTCTTCTTCGTCTTCTTTCTCTTCTTCTTCTTTCTTGCTCTTTCTCTTGCTCTTTCTCTTCTTTTTCATCTCTTTTATTCTTCTTCACCTTCTTTTTTTCCTTTTTCTCCTTCTTCATAGTTTTTTTCTTCTTCTTCTTCTTCCTTTTCTTCATCTTCTTTGCCCCCTTCTTATTTCTTCTCTTTTTGTTATTTCTCTTCTTCATCTTCTTACTCTTATTCTTTCTCTTTTTCTTCTTTTTCTTCTTCTTTTTCTTCGTCTTCATCTTCTTTTTCTTCTTCTTCTTCCTCGTTCTCCCTTCCTTTTTTCGTCTTCTTCTTCTTCGTCTTCTTTCTCTTCTTCTTCTTTCTTGCTCTTTCTCTTCCTCGTTCTCTTCTTTTTCATCTCTTTTGCTTCTTCTTCATCTTTCTTTTTCCTTTTTCTCCTTCTTCATATTTTTTTTCTTCTTCTTTTTCTTCATCTTCTTTTTTGTCCTCTTCTTCTTCTTCTTCCTTCTCGTTCTCTTCTTCTTCTTCCATTTCATCATCTTCTTTGTCCTCTTCTTATTTCTTCTCTTTTTGTTCTTCCTCTTCTCCATCTTCTTACTCTTCTTCTTTCTCTTTTACTTCTTTTTCTTCTTCTTTCTCTTATTCTTTCTTATTTTCTTCTTTCATCTCTTCTTTTTCTTTTTCTTCGTCTTCATCTTCTTTTTCTTCTTCTTCTTCCCCTTTCTCCTTTCCTTTTTTCGTCTTCTTCTTCTTCGTCTTCTTTCTCTTCTTCTTCTTTCTTGCTCTTCCTCTTCTTCTTCTCTTCTTCTTCCTCATCTTATTTCTTTTCTAATATCTCTTCTTCTTCTTTTTTCGTCTTCATCTTCTTTTCTTCTTCTTCTTCTTCCTCGTTCTCCCTTCCTTTTTTTCGTCTTCTTCTTCTTCGTCTTCTTTCTCTTCTTCTTCTTTCTTGCTCTTTCTCTTGCTCTTTCTCTTCTTTTTCATCTCTTTTCTTCTTCTTCACCTTCTTTTTTCCTTTTTCTCTTCTTCTTCCTCTTCTTTTTTTCTTCCTTTTCTTCATATTCCTCTTCCTCTCCTTCTTCCTCATCTTCTTACTCTTCTTATTTCTCTTCTTCTTATTTTGTTCGTCTTCACCTTCCGTTTCTTTGTCTTCGTCTTCTTTTTCTTCTTCTTCCTCTTCTTTTTTTCTTCTTCTTTCTCTTTTTTTTCTAATCATCTTCTTCTTCTTATTATTATTCTTCTTCGTTTTTTTTCCTCTTCTTCTTTTTCTTCTTTTTGTTTTTCTGCTTCCTCTTCTGGTTCCTCTTCCCCTTCTTCGCATTTATCTTTTTCTTCTTTCTATTCTTCTTCTTCTTCCTTTTCTTCATATTCCTCTTCTTTTTTCTCTTCCTCTCCCTCTTCTTCTTCTTCCTCCTCATCCTCTTCTTCTTCTTCTTCCTCATCTTCTTACTCTTCTTATTTCTCTTCTTCTTATTTTCTTCGTCTTCACCTTCTTTTTCTTTGTCTTCGTCTTCTTTTTCTTCTTCTTCCTCTTCGTCTTCGTCTTCTTCTTTTTCTGCTTCTTCTTCTTCTTCTTCTTTCGCTCCTTTTTTCTCTTCTTCTTTGTCTTCTTCTTTCTTCTCTTCCTCTTCTTTTTCTTCTTTCTCTTCCTTTTCTTCACTTTCTTTTCGTTCTTCTTCCTTCTCGTTCTCTTCTTCTTCTTCTTCATCCATTTTCTTCTTTCTTCTCTTCCTCTTCTTCTTCTTAAACTCTCTCTTCTTCGCTTTCTGTTGCATCTTGTTCCTTCTCTTTCGCTTCTTCTTCTTCTCCTTTTTCTGCCTCCTCTTCCTCTTCTTCTTCTTCTTCGACTTCTTCTTCTTCGTCGTCTTCTTTCGCTTCTTATTCCTCTTCCTTTTCATCTTCCGTGTCTTCATCTTTTTCCTCTTATTCTTCTTCCTTTTCCTTTTACTTTCACTTTCTTTTCGTTCTTCTTCCTTCTCGTTCTCTTCTTCTTCTACTTCTTCATCCATTTCTTCATCTTCTTCTTTGTCCTCTTCTTTTTCCCTTCCTCTTCTTCTTCTTCTTCAACTTTCTCTTCTTCACTTTCTTTTGCATCTTCTTTCTTCTCTTCCGCTTCTTTTTCTTCTTCTCCTTCTTCATATTCTTTTGCTTCTTCTTACTTTTCTTCATCTTCTTCTTTGTCCTCTTCTTCTTCTTCTTATTTCTTCTGTTGTTGTTCTTCCTCTTCTTCATCTTTTTATTCCTTTTCTTTTTTCTCTTATTCTTTTTTTTTCTTCTTTCATCTCTTGTTCTTTTTCTTTCTCCTCTTTTTTTTCTTCTTCTTGTTTTTTCTTCTCTTCATCTTTCTCCTCCTCTTCTTCTTTATCTTCTTTTTCTGCTTCTTGTACTTCTTCACATTCTTTTTCGCTTCCTCATCTTTTTTTCTTCTTCTTTGTGTTCTTCTTCTTCTTCGTCTTCTTCTTTCTCTTCTTGTTTCCCTTCTTCTTTGTCTTTTACTTCTTTCATCTCTTGTTCTTTCTCTTTCTCTTCTTTGTATCTTCTTTTCTTCTTCTTGTTCTTTCTTCTCTTCATCTCTTTTCTCCTTTTTTTATCATCTTCTTTTCCTGCTTCTTCTAATTCTTCATCTTCTTTTTCTCTTCCTCATCTTGCTTTTCATCTTCTTCTCTGTCTTCTTCTTCTTCTTTTCTTCTTCTTTCTCTTATTCTTTCTCTTTTTTCATCTCTTTTCTTTCTCCTTCTCTTTTTCTTTTCTTTTTTTTCTTCTTCTTCTTTCTTCTCTTCATATTTCGCCTCCTTTTTTCTTTATCTTCTTTTTCTGCTTTTTCTACTTCTTCATCTTCTTTTTCTCTTCCTCATCTTTCGTTTCTTCTTCCTCCTCTTTAGCTTCTTCTTCTTCCTCATCTTATTTCTTTTCTTATTTCTCTTCTTCTTCTTTTTCTTCGTCTTCATCTTCTTTTCTTTCTCTTCATATTCATTATCATCTTCTTCTTTTATGACTTCTTCTTTTTCTTTTTTTCTTCTCCTTTCTCTTTTTCTTCTTCATCATCATCTTCTTCTTATTATTATTCTTCTTATTTTTCTTCTTCGTCTTTTTTTCTTCCTCCTCTTCTTTATCTTCATTTTGTTCTTCTGCTTCCCCTTCTGGTTCGTCTTCTCCTTCTTCGCATTTATCGTCTTCGTCTTCCTCTTCTTCTTCTTCTTCCTTTTCTTCATATTCCTCTTCCTTTTCCTCTTCCTCTCCCTCTTCTTCTTCTTCCTTCTCTTTCTCTTCTTCTTCTTCTTCTTCCTCATCTTCTTTCTCTTCCCATTTCTCCTCTTCGTTTTTTTTTTCGTCTTCATTTTCTTCTTCTTCTTCTTCCTCTTCTTCTTCGTTTTTTTTCTGCCTCTTCTTCTTTTTCTTCTTTTTGATCCTCTGCTTCCTCATCTGGTTCCTCTTCTCCTTCTTCGCATTTATCTTCTCCCTCTTCCTTTTTTCCATATTCCGCTTCCCTTTCCTTTTTCTCTTCTTCTGTTTCTTCTTCCTCCTGTTCCTCTTCTTCTCGTTCCTCATCTTATTTCTTTTCTTTTTTCTCTTTTTCTTCGTCTTCATCTTTTTTTTTCTTGTTCTTCTTCTTCTTTTATCTCTTCTTCTTCCTTTTCTTTCTTTCTTCTTCTTTCTCTTATTTTTCTTCATAATCGTCTTCTTATTATTATTATTCTTCATCGTATTTTTCTTCCTCTTCTTCTTATTCTTCGTTTTGTTCTTCTGCTTCCTCTTCTGGTTCCTCTTCTCCTTCTCCATATTTATCTTCTTCTTCTTCCTCTTCTTTCTCTTCTTCTTCTTCTTCTTCCTCATCTTCTTTCTATTCTCATTTCTCCTCTTCGTTTTTTCTTCGTCTTCATTTTCTTCTTCTTCTTCTTCTCTCTTCTTCTTCCTCTTCTTCTTCGTCTTCTTCTTCTGCTTCTCCTTCTTCCTCTTCTTTTTTTTCTTGCTCGTTCTCTTGCTCTTTCTCTTTTTTCTTCTTCTTTTTTGTCTTCTTCTTCCTCCTCTTTCTCTTCTTCTTCTTCTTCTTCTTCTTCCTCATCTTGTTTCTCATCTCATTTCTCCTCTTCGTTTTTTCTTCGTCTTCATTTTCTTCTTCTACTTCTTCTCTCTCTTCTTCGTCCTCTTCCTGTTCTGCTTCTCCTTCTTTCTCTTCTTCTTCCTCTTCTTTTTTTCTAGCTCTTTCTCTTCTTTTTCATCTCTTTTGCTTCTTCTTCATCTCCTTTTTTCCTTTTTCTACTTTATCATATTTTTTTTCTTCTTCTTCTTCCATTTCTTCTTCTTTTTATTTCTTCTCTTCCTCTTCGTCTTCTTCTCCTACTTCAACTTTCTCATCTTCACTTTCTTTTCAATATTCTTCCTTCTCTTTCGCTTCTTCTTCTTCTTCTCCTTCTTCATATTCTTTTTCTTCTTCTGCCTTTTCTTCATCTTCTTCTTTGTCCTCTTCTTCTTCTTCTTTTTCCTTCTCTTTTTGCTCTTCCTCTTCTTCATCTTTTTATTCCTCTTCTTCTTCTTTCCCATCTTCTTTCCCTTCTTCTTTCTGCTTTTCTTTTTTTATCTCTTGTTCTTTCTCTTTGTCTTCGTTCTCATTTTTTTTTCTTCTTTTTCTTCCTTCTTCTCTTCATCTTTCTCCTCCTTTTTTTTCATCTTCTTTTTCTGCTTCTTCTACTTCTTCATCTTCTTTTTCTCTTCCTCATCTTCCTTTTCATCTTCTTCTTCTTCTTTCTCTTCTTCTTTCTCTTATTCTTTCTGTTTTTCTTTTTTCATCTCTTATTCTTTCTCCTGCTCTTCTTTCTCTTCTTTTTTCTTCTTCTTCTTCTTTCTTCTCTTCATATTTCTCTTCCTTTTTTCTTTATCTTCTTTTTCTGCTTCTTCTAATTCTTCGTCTTCTTTTTGTCTTCCTCTTCTTTCGTTTCTTCTTCCTCCTCTTTAGCTTCTTCTTCTTCCTCATCTTATTTCTTTTCTTATTTCTCTTCTTTTTCTTTTTCTTCGTCTTCATCTTCTTTTTCTTCCTCTTCATCTCCATTATCTTATTCTTTTATGACCTCTTCTCTTTCTTTTTTCTTCTTCATCATCATCTTCTTCTTATTATTATTTTTCTTATTTTTATACCCTGAACCCATTAAAAATGGGTAATCAGGGTATAATGGTTTTGTTGCAGCCCAAATGTATGTAACAGGCAGAAGGAGGCGTGACAGACCCCATAAAGTATATATATTCTTGATCATGACGACAAGCCGAGTCGATTGAGCCCTGTCCGTCTGTCTGTCTGTCCGTCTGTCCGTCTGTCCGTCCGTCCGTCCGTCCGTCTGTCCGTATGTTTGAACGCGTGGATCTCAGAACCTATAATAGCTAGAGACTTGAACTTTTTTTTATAGATTCGTGTATATCACGCGCAGGCCGAGTTTGTTTTAGAAATTCGATAACTCTTCTCGTTCTTTTTTTATCGATTAAAAACGAAATCGATTTTCAGTTTTAAAATTATATCTTCTGCATCTTTATAGTTAGAGACTCCAAATCTTGTATTTAGCTTAATGGGACTTTTATACAATTTTGATTTTTGTTAAATTTTGGATGCCACGCCCCCTTCGCCCAAATTTTCAAAACACTTATTTCAAATACTAGAGACTTATGCTTTTGCACATACACACATATGAATGATATAATTACGCTGCGCAAGTTTGATTAAGAAAGTCGATCTATAAAAAAAGTTATTAAACATTTAATTTTCCATATCACGCACATATTGGCGCAGCGCAGTCGCTGAGTAAACTGCGCAGTTAGCAGAGCGTATGCGTGCGCGTGTGTATGTATGCGTTCCTTGCAATATACATACATATATGTACATATGTACATACTGTATATATTTACATATATATAAAATAAGAGTAACATTGATATAACTTAAATAAAGTCAATATAATATACATATGAATAGATGAAATGCATTATGTTATTAAACGAAACGTTTACGTACACACGCGCGTGGCCACAGCAGCAGAAGCTCTAGAAAATTCGAAGAATTCATAACATCAACAACAAAGACAAATTGGGGATGAATTTTCAGCAGAAGTTCAGCAGCTCAGTAGCTCAATAATTTTACTTAGGAATTCGCTATCTCACTCTTATGTATTGCAACGGCTGCGTTGGTAGAAGCGATGATCGCCGACATAAAGTCTCGAGTTCGATTCTCTAAGCTGAAGTCAAAACTTTTTTTATGCAAGTTACTTTTTTTAATTTTTTAATTTAATTTAAAATTATATACAAACTTTGAAGTGCATTTAAAGCCGCCGATAGGCGGGGTTCAGGGTATTTCCTAGTCGGGCACCTCCGACTAGAGTTTCCTTACTTGTTCTTCTTCGCTTTATTTTCTTCCTCCCCTTCTTTTTCTTTATTTTGTTTTTTTCCTTCCTCTTCTGGTTCCTCTTCTCCTTCTTCGCATTTATCTTCTTCTTCTTCCTCTTCTTCTTCCTTTTCTTAATATTCCTCTTCCTTTTCCTCTTCCTCTCCTTCTTCTTCTTTTCCTCCTCTTTCTCTTCTTCTTCTTCCTCATCTTCTTTCTCTTCTCATTTCTTCTCTTCGTTTTTTCTTCGTCTTCATTTTCTTCTTATTCTTCTCTCTTTTCTTCTTCGTCGTCTTCTTTTTCTGCTTCTCCTTCTTCCTCTTCTTCTTCCTCTTCTTTTTTTCTTGCTCTTTCTCTTGCTCTTTCTCTTCTTTTTCATCTCTTTTGCTTCTTCTTCATCTCCTTTTTTCCTTTTTCTACTTTTTCATATTTTTTTTTCTTCTTCTTCCATTCCTTCATCTTCGTCTTTGTCCACTTCTTCTTCTTATTTCTTCTCTTCCTCTTCTTCTCCCTCTTTCAACTTTCTCATCTTCACTTTCTTTTTCATTTTTCCTTCTCTTTCGCTTCTTCTTCTTTTTCTCCTTCTTCATATTCATTTTCTTCTTCTGCCTTTTCTTCATCTTCTTCTCTGTCCTCTTCTTCTTCTTCTTCCTTCTCTTTTTGCTCTTCCTCTTCTTATTCTTTTTATTCCTCTCCTTCTTCTTCTTTCTCTTCTTCTTTCTGTTTTTCTTTTTTCATATCTTGCTCTTTCTCTTCTTTTTATCTTTTTTTCTTTTTCTTGTTCTTTCTTCTCTTCATCTCTTCTACATATTCGTCTACCTCTTCCTCTTATTATTTTTATACCCTGAACCCATTTTAAATGGGGAATCAGGGTATAATGGTTTTGTTGCAGCCCAAATGTATAAAACAGGCAGAAGGAGGCGTGGCAGACCCCATAAAATATATATATTCTTGATCAGGACGACAAGCCGAGTCGATTGAGCCCTGTCCGTCTGTCTGTCTGTCCGTATGTTTGAACGTGTGGATCTCAGAACCTATAATAGCTAGAGACTTGAACCTTTTTTTTATAGATTCGTGTATATCACGCGCAGGTCGAGTTTGTTTTAGAAATTCGATAACTCTTCTCGTTCTTTTTTTATCGATTAAAAACGAAATCGATTTTCAGTTTTAAAATTATATCTTCTGCATCTTTATAGTTAGAGACTCCAAATCTTGTATTTAGCTTAATGGGTCTTTTATACAATTTTGATTTTTGTTAATTGGATGCCACGCCCCCTTCGCCCAAATTTTCAAAACACTTATTTCAAATACTAGAGACTTATGCTTTTGCACATACACACATATAATGATATAATTACGCTGCGCAAGTTTGATTAAGAAAGTCGATCTATAAAAAAAGTTATTAAAATTTAATTTTCCATATCACGCACATATTGGCGCAGCGCAGTCGCTGATAAACTGCGCAGTTAGCAGAGCGTATGCGTGTGCGTGTGTATGTATGCGTTGCTTCAAAACATACAATATACATATTACATACTGTATATATTTACATATATATAAAATAAGATAACATTATATAACTTAAATAAAGTCAAATAATATAATATGAATAATGAAATGCATTATGTTATTAAACGAAACGTTTACCAAACGTTTACGTACCGCGTGCAACCGCGAAGCTCTAGCAAACGAAGAATTCATAACAACAACAACAAAACAAATTGGGGATGAATTTTCACAGAAGTTCCACTCAGACAAACTCAACTCAATAACTTTACTTAGGTATTCCTACCCTCTTATATTGCAACGGCTAGTTGGTAGAAGCATGATCCCACATAAATCGCGGGTTCGATTCTCTAAGCTGACTCAATTTTTTATCAAGTTACTTAACTTTTTTTTTTTTTTAATTTTTTAATTTAATTTAAAATAATATAAACTTGAAGCATTTAAAGCCGCCGATAGCGGGGTTCAGGTTTTCCTAGTCGGCCCTCCTACTAGAGTTCCCCTACTTGTTCTTCTTCCTCCTGTTCCTCTTCTTCTCCACCTTATTTCTTTTCTTATTTCTCTTCTTCTTCTTCTTCTTCTTCTATTATCTCTTCTTCTTTCTTTCAGTTTTCTCTTCTTCTTTCTCTTTCTCTTCTTCATTATCTTCTTCTTCTTATTATTATTATTCTTCGTCTTTTTTCTTCCTCTTCTTCTTTTTGTTCTTCTGCTTCCTCTTCTGGTTCCTCTTCTTCTTCTTCGCAATTATCTTCTTCTTCTTCCTCTTCTTCTTCTTCTTTTTTCTTTTCTTCATATTCCTCTCCCTCTCCCTCTTCTTCTTCTTCTTTTTTCTTTTCTTCATATTCCTCTCCCTCTCCCTTTTCTTCTTCTTCCTCCCTCCTCTTCTTCTTCCTCTTCCTCTTCCTCATCTTCTTTCTCTTCTTATTTCTCTTCTTCTTTTTTTTCTTCGTCTTCACCTTCTTATTCTTCTTCTGATTCTTCGTTTTCATTTTCTTTTTCTTCTTCTTTTTCTTCGTCTTGGTCTTCATTTTCCTCTTCTTCTCTCTCTTTCTCTTTCTCTTCTTTTTCATCTCCTTTGCTTCTTCTTCATTTCCTTTTTTCCTTTTTCTACACTCTTCATATTTTTTCTTCTTCTTCTGCTTCCATTTCTTCATCTTCGTCTGTGTCCTCTTCTGCTTCTTATTTCTTCCCTTCCTCTTCCTCTTCTTCTTCTTCTTCAACTTTCTATTCTTCACTTTCTTTTGCATCTTCTTCCTTCTCTTTCGCTTCTTCTTTTTCTTCTCCTTCTTTATATTCCTTTTCTTTTTCTTCCTTTTCTTCATCTTCTTCTTTGTCCTCTTCTTCTTCTTCTTATTTTATCTCTTTTTCTCTTTCTCTTCTTCTTCTCCTTCTTTTATCACTTCTTCTTCTTTTTCTTTTTTCTTCTTCTTCTTTGTCTTCTTTTTTCTCTTATTCTTTCTATTTTTCTCTTTCATCTCTTGTTCTTTCTCTTTGTCTTATTTCTCAACTTTTTTCTTCTTCTCCTTCTTCTCTTCATCTTTCTCCTCCTTTTTTCCTTCATCTTCTTTTTCTGCTTCTTCTACTTCTTCATCTGCTTTTTCTCTTCCTCATCTTCCTTTTCTTCTTTTCTTCGTCTTGTTTGCTTCTTCTTCTTCTTCTTCTTTCTATTTTTCTGCTTTCATCTCTTGTTCTTTCTCTTTCTCTTCTTTCTCATCTTATTTTCTTCTTCTACTTCCTTCTTATCTTCATCTTTCTCCTTCTTTTTTCTTCATCTTGTTTTTCTGCTTCTTCTACTTCTTCATCTTCTTTTTCTCTTCCTCATCTTTCGTTTCTTCTTTATCTTCTTTTTCTTCGTCTTCTTTTTGTTCTTCTCCCTCTTCCAAATCCTCTTCTTTTTCTTTCTCCTCTTCCTCTTCTATCTTCTTCCTCATCTTATTTCTTTTCTTATTTCTCTTCTTCTTGTTTTCTTCGTCTTCGCTTCTTTTCTCTTCTTCTTCCTCTTCTCCCTTCCTTTTTCGTCTTCTTCTTCTTCGTCTTCTCTTCTCTTCTTCTTCTCTTTCTTCTCTTTCTCTTCTTTTTCATCTCTTTTGTTTCTTGTTCACCTTCTTTTTTCCTTTTTCTCCTTCTTAATATTTTTTCCTCTCTACTTCTTCCTTTTCTTCATCTTCTTCTTTGTCCTCTTCTTCTTCTTCTTCTTATCCTTTACTTCCCCTTTCCACCTCTCCTTTTCTCTTCTCTCTCTCCTCCTCTCTTTTTCTTCTTCTTCCTCTCCTCTCTCCTTTTCCCTTCTTTTCTTTCTTTTTTTTTTCTTTTTCTTTTTTCTTTTCTTTTTTTTCTTTTCTTTTTTCTTCTCTTTTTCTCCCTTTTTTTTCTTCATTTTCCTTCTTACTTTCTTTCTCTCCCTTCCTTTTCTCTTTTCTTCCACCATAAAAATGACAGGAATGGTTTTGTTAGCCCAAGAGAACAGGCAGAAGGAGGCGTGGCAGACCCCATAAAAAAATCTTGATCAGGACGACAACCGAGCATTGACCCTGTCCGTCTGTCTGTCTGTCCGTCGTCCGTCTGTCCGTCCGTCCGTCTGTCCGTCTGTCCGTATGTTTGAACGCGTGGATCTCAGAACCTATAATAGCTAGAGACTTGAACTTTTTGTTGATATCACGCGCAGGTCGAGTTTGTTTTAGAAATTCGATAACTCTTCTCGTTCTTTTTTTATCGATTAAAAACGAAATCGATTTTCAGTTTAAAATTATATCTTCTAATCTTGATAGTTAGAGACTCAAATTTGTATTTACTTATGGGATTTTATAGGAATTTTGATTTTTGTTAATTGATGCCACGCCCCCTTCGCCCAAATTTTCAAAACACTTATTCAAAACAGAGACTTATGCTTTTGCACAACACCATAGAATGAAAATTACGCTGCGCAAGTTTGATTAAGAAAGTCGATCTACAAAAAAGTTATAAACATTAGTTCCCATAACACGCACATATTGGCGCAGCGCAGTCCAGTAAACTGCCATTACAAGCGATGCGCGTGTGATGATGCGTTCCAAACAACATAATACACATTACATACTGTAATATTTACATATATATAAAATAAGAGTAACATTGATATAACTTAAATAAAGTCAAAAATATAATATGATAGATAAATGCATTATGTTATTAAACGAAACGTTTACCAAACGTTTACGTACCCTGCAACAGCAGCAGAAGCTCTAGCAAATTCGAAAATTCAAACAACAACAACAAGACAAATGGGGATGAATTTTCACAGAAGTCAGCAGCTCAGTAGCAGAAGCTCAGTAGCTCAATAACTTTACTTAGGTATTCGCTATCTCACTCTTATGTATTGCAACGGCTATGTTGGTAGAAGCGATGATCGCCGACATAAAGTCGCGGGTTCGATTCTCTAAGCTGACGTCAACTTTTTTTATGCAAGTTACTTAATCTTTTTTTTTTTTTAATTTTTTAATTTAATTTAAAATTATATATAAACTTTGAAGTGCATTTAAAGCCGCCGATAGGCGGGGTTCAGGGTATTTCCTAGTCGGGCACCTCCTACTAGAGTTCCCCTACTTGTTCTTCTTCCTCCTGTTCCTCTTCTTCTCCACCTTATTTCTTTTCTTATTTCTCTTCTTCTTCTTCTTCTATTATCTCTTCTTCTTTCTTTCAGTTTTCTCTTCTTCTTTCTCTTTCTCTTCTTCATTATCTTCTTCTTCTTATTATTATTATTCTTCGTCTTTTTTCTTCTTCTTCTTCTTTTTCTTCTTCTTCTTCCTCTTCTTCTTCTTCTTCTTCTTCTTCGCATTTATCTTCTTCTTCTTCCTCTTCTTCTTCTTCTTTTTCTTTTCTTCATATTCCTCTCCCTCTCCCTCTTCTTCTTCTTCCTCCTTCCTCTTCTTCTTCCTCTTCCTCTTCCTCATCTTCTTTCTCTTCTTATTTCTCCTCTTCTTTTTTTTCTTCGTCTTCACCTTCTTATTCTTCTTCTGATTCTTCGTTTTCATTTTCTTTTTCTTCGTCTTGGTCTTCATTTTCCTCTTCTTCTCTCTCTTTCTCTTTCTCTTCTTTTTCATCTCCTTTGCTTCTTCTTCATTTCCTTTTTTCCTTTTTCTACACTCTTCATATTTTTTCTTCTTCTTCTGCTTCCATTTCTTCATCTTCGTCTGTGTCCTCTTCTGCTTCTTATTTCTTCCCTTCCTCTTCCTCTTCTTCTTCTTCTTCAACTTTCTATTCTTCACTTTCTTTTGCATCTTCTTCCTTCTCTTTCGCTTCTTCTTTTTCTTCTCCTTCTTTATATTCCTTTTCTTTTTCTTCCTTTTCTTCATCTTCTTCTTTGTCCTCTTCTTCTTCTTCTTATTTTATCTCTTTTTGCTCTTTCTCTTCTTCTTCTCCTTCTTTTATCACTTCTTCTTCTTTTTCTTTTTTCTTCTTCTTCTTTGTCTTCTTTTTTCTCTTATTCTTTCTATTTTTCTGCTTTCATCTCTTGTTCTTTCTCTTTGTCTTATTTCTCAACTTTTTTTCTTCTTCTTCCTTCTTCTCTTCATCTTTCTCCTCCTTTTTTCCTTCATCTTCTTTTTCTGCTTCTTCTACTTCTTCATCTTCTTTTTCTCTTCCTCATCTTCCTTTTCTTCTTTTCTTCGTCTTGTTTGCCTTCTTCTTCTTCTTTCTCTTATTCTTTCTATTTTTCTGCTTTCATCTCTTGTTCTTTCTCTTTCTCTTATTTCTCATCTTATTTTCTTCTTCTACTTCCTTCTTATCTTCATCTTTCTCCTTCTTTTTTTCTTCATCTTCTTTTTCTGCTTCTTCTACTTCTTCATCTTCTTTTTCTCTTCCTCATCTTTCGTTTCTTCTTTATCTTCTTTTTCTTCGTCTTCTTTTTGTTTCTCCCTCTTCCAAATCCTCTTCTTTTTCTTTCTCCTTTTCCTCTTCTTTATCTTCTTCCTCATCTTATTTCTTTTCTTATTTCTCTTCTTCTTGTTTTCTTCGTCTTCGCCTTCTTTTTCTTCTTCTTCCTCTTTCTCCCTTCCTTTTTTCGTCTTTTTCTTCTTTGTCTTCTTTCTCTTCTTTTTCTTTCTTTCTCTTTCTCTTCTTTTTCATCTCTTTTGTTTCTTGTTCACCTTCTTTTTTTCCTTTTTCTCCTTCTTAATATTTTTTTTCCTCTGCTACTTCTTCCTTTTCTTCATCTTCTTCTTTGTCCTCTTCTTCTTCTTCTTCTTCTTTCTTCTCTTCCTTTTCTTCGTCTTCTTCTTTTTCTTCTTCTTTTTCTTTCTCTTCTTCTTCCTCTTATTCTTCGTCTTCTTCTTATGCTTCTCCTTCTTCTTTCGCTTCTTATTCCTCTTCCTATTCATCTTCCGTTTGTTCATATTTTTCCTCTTATTCTCCTTATTCTTCTTCCTTTTCCTTTTCCATTTCCCGTATATCGTCTTCTTCTTCATCTTATTTTTTCTCTTCTTCTTCTTTATCTTCTTTTTCTTCTTCTTCTTTTTCTTCCTTTAATTCATCTTATCCTTCGTCTTCTTCTTCATTTTCTTCTTGCTCTTCCTCTTTCTCCATTCCTCTTTTTCGTCTTCTTCGTCTTCTTTCTCTTCTTCTTCTTTCTTGTTCTTTCTCTTTCTCTTTTTTTTCATCTCTTGTGCTTCTTCTTTATCTTTTTTTTCCTTTTTCTCCTTTTTCTCCTTCTTCATATTTTTTTTTTATCTTCTGCTTTGTCCTCTTCTCCTTCTTCTTCTTCTTTCTTCTCTTCCTCTTCTTCTTCTTCTTATTTCCTCTCTTTTTGCTCTTCCTCTCCTTCATCTTTTTATTCCTCTTCTTCTTTCTCTTTTTCCTTCTCTTCTTTTTTCTCTTTTTCTTCTTTCATCTTGTTCTTTCCCTTTCTCGTTTTTTTCATGTTTTTTTCTTCTTCTTGTTATTTCTTCTCTTCATTTTTCATTTTTTTTTCTGCTTCTTCTACTTTTTTATCTTCATTTTCTCTTCCTTATCTTTCGCTTCTTTTTTCTCTTCTGCTTCCTCCTGTTCCTCTTCTTCTCCTTCCTCATCTTATTTCTTTTCCTATTTCTCTTTTTCTTCTTCTTTTTTTACCTCTTCTTTTTATACCCTGAACCCATTAAAATTGGGTAATCAGGGTATAATCGTTTTGTTGCATCCCAAATGTATAAAACAGGCAGAAGGAGGCGTGGCAGACCCCATAGAGTATATATATTCTTGATCAGGACGACAAGCCGAGTCGATTGAGACCTGTCCGTCTATCTGTCTGTCCGTCTGTCCGTCTGTCTGTCCGTCCGTCTGTCCGTCTGTCCGTATGTTTGAACGCGTGGATCTCAGAACCTATAATAGCTAGAGACTTGAACTTTTTTTTAATAAATTCGTGTATTCAGATTCGGTTTTTCAGTTTTAAAATTATATCTCCTATATCTTGATAGTTAAAGACTCCAAATCTTGTATTTAGCTTAATGGGACTTTTATACAATTTTGATTTTTGCTTAATTTTGGATGCCACGCCCCCTTTCCCCAAATTTTCAAAACACTTATTTCAAATACTAGAGACTTGTGCTTTTGCACACGCACACATATGAATGATATAATTACGCTGCGCAAGTTTGATTAAGAAAGTGAAGAAAGATCTACAAAAAAAGTTATTAAGCATTTAATTTCCCATAACACGCACATATTGGTGCAGCGCAGTCGCTGAGTAAACTGCGCAGTTAGCAGAGCGTATGCGTGTGCGTGTGTATGTATGCGTTGCTCGCAATATACATACATATGTATGTATTTACACACGTACATACTGTATATATTTACATATATATAAAATAAGAGTAATATTGATATAACTTAAAGTCAATATAATATACATATGAATAGATGAAATGCATTATGTTATTAAACGAAACGTTTACCAAACGTTTACGTACACACTCGCGTGGCAACAGCACCAGAAGCTCTAGAAAATTCGAAGAATTCATAACAACAACAACAAAGACAAATTGGGGATGAATTTTCAGCAAAAGTTCAGCAGCTCAGTAGCAGAAGCTCAGTAGCTCAATAACTTTACTTAGGAATTCGCTATCTCGCTCTTATGTATTGCAACGGCTGTGTTGGTAGAAGCGATGATCGCCGACATAAAGTCGCGGGTTCGATTCTCTAAGCTGACGTCAACTTTTTTTATGCAAGTTACTTAATCTTTTTTTTTTTAATTTTTTAATTTAATTTAAAATTATATACAAACTTTGAAGTGCATTTAAAGCCGCCGATAGGCGGGGTTCAGGGTATTTCCTAGTCGGGCACCTCCGACTATAGTTTCCTTACTTGTTCTTTTTCTTTTTTTTTCTTCTTTCTCCTTTTCTTCTTCATCATCATCGTCTTCTTATTATAATTCTTCTTATGTTTCTTCTACGCCTTTTTTCTTCCTCTTCCCCTTTTTCTTCTTTTTGTTCTTTTGCTTCCTCTTCTGGTTCCTCTTCTCCTTCTTCGCATTTGTCTTATTCTTCTTCTGTTCCCTCTTCTTCTTTCGCTTCTTATTCCTCTTCCTTTTCGTTTTCCATTTCTTCATCTTTTTTCTCTTATTTTCCTTATTCTTTTTCCTTTTCCTTTCCATTTTCCCCTAAATCCTCTTCTTCTTCTTCTTCTTCTTTTAATTCATCTTTTCCTTCATCCACTTCTTCTTTTTCCTCTTTCTCCCTTACTTTTTTCGTCTTCTTCGTCTTCTTTCTCTTCTTCTTTCTCTTCTTCTTCTTTCTTGCTCTTTCTCTTGCTCTTTCTCTTCTTTTTCATCTCTTTTGCTCCTTCTTCATCTCCTTTTTTTCCTTTTTCTCCTTCTTCATATTTCTTTCTTTTTCTTCTTCTTCTTTGTCGTTTTCTTCTTCTTCTTCTTCTCCTTCTTTCTTCGCTTCCTCTGCTTCTTCTTCTTCTTTCTCTTCTTTTCCTTCTTTCTTTTTGTTCTTCTACCTTCTCGTTCTTGTTCGATTTCTTCATCATATTTTTTGTCCTCTTCTTATTTTGTTCTTCCTCTTCCTCTTCTTCATCTTCTTTTCTTTTTTCTCTTTTTCTTCTTTCATCTCTTGTTCTTTCTCTTTCTCTTATTTATATCTCTTTTTCTTCTTTTTGTTCTTTCTTCTCATCATCTTTCTTCTCCTTTTTGATCTTTTTTTCTGCTTCTTCTACATCTTCATCTTCTTTTTCTCTTCCTTATCTTAATTTTCTTCTTTTCTTCTTCTTCTTTGTCTTCTTATTCTTCTTCGTCTTCTTCTTTCTCTTCTTCTTTCTCTTATTCTTTCACTTTTTCTTCTTTTAACTCTTGTTCTTTCCCTTTATCTTCTTTCCCATTTTTTGTTCTTCTTCTTCTTTTTCTTCTTTCTTTTCTTCATTTTTCTCCTGTTTTTTCTTCATCTTCTTTTTCTGCTTCTTCTACTTCTTCATCTTCTTTTTCTCTTCGTCATCTTCCTTTTCTTCTTTTCTTCTTCTTCGTCTTCTTCTTTCTCTCATTCTTTCTATTTTTCTGCTTTCTACTCTTGTTCTTTCTCTTTCTCTTCTCTCTCATCTTTGTCTTCTTCTTCTTCCTTCATCTTTCCCCACCTTTTTTTCTTCATCTTCTTTTTCTCTTCCTTAACTTTCGCTAATTCTTTCTCTTCTTCTTCTTTTTCCTCATCTTCTTCTTGCTCTTCTTTTTCTGCTTCTTCATGTTCTTTTCTCTTCCTCATCTTTCGTTTCTTCTTTCTCTTCTTCTTCTTCTTCTTCCTCCTGTTCCTCTTCTTCTTCTTCCTCATCTTATTTCTTTTCTTATTTCTCTTATTTATTTATAATTTTATCTTATTTATTTTTCTTATTGCTCTTCCTCATCTTTTGTTTCTTCTTTCTCTTCTTCTTCTTCGCCTTCGTTTTGTTCTTCCTCTTCTTCTTCTTCTCCCACTTCTACATATTCCTCTACCTCTTCCTCTTGCTCTTCCTGTTCTTCTACTTCTTCGTCCTCCTCTCCCCCTTCTTCTTCTTCTTCCCAATCTTATTTATTTTCTTATTTCTCTTCTTTTTCTTCTTCTTATTTCGTCTCTTTTTGTTCATCTTCATCGTCATCTTCTTATTCCTCTTCTTGTTTCTCTATATTCTTCTCCTTGTTTTATTTCTTCTTTTTTTCTTTTTTCTCTTTTCTTCTTCATCATCTTCTTCTTCTTATTATTCTTCTTCTTATTTTTCTTCTTCGTCTTTTTTTCCTCTTCTTCTTTTTGTTCTTTTGCTTCCTCTTCTCCTCTTCTTACATTTGTCTTCTTCTTCTTCCTCATCTTCTTTCTCTTCTAATTTCTCCTTATCTTTTTTTTCTTCGTCTTCATTTTCTTTTTCTTCGTCTTTATCTTCTTGTTTTTACATTTGTCTTCTTCTTCTTCCTCATCTTCTTTCTCTTCTAATTTCTCCTTATCTTTTTTTTCTTCGTCTTCATTTTCTTTTTCTTCGTCTTTATCTTCTTGTTTTTCGTCTTCGTCTTTTTTTTCTTCTTTTTGTCCTTTTGTCTCTTCTTCTTCCTCTTCTTCTTTCGATTCTTATTCCTCTTCCTTTTCGTCTTCCATTTCTTCATCTTTCTCTTCATATTTTCCTAATTCTTCTTCCTTATCCTTTTCCTTTCCCTTTTCCATTATATCCTCTTCTTCTCCTTCATCTTCTTTTTATTCTTCTTCTTCTTTTAATTCATCTTCTCCTTCGTCTTCTTCTTCTTCTTCCTCTTTCTCCCTTCCTTTTTTTTCGTCTTCTTCGTCTTCTTTCTTTTCTTCTTTCTCTTCTTTTTCTTTCTTGCTCTTTCTCTTGCATTTTCTCCTTTTTTTTATTTCTTTTGCTTCTTCTTCATCTTCTTTTTCCTTTTTCTCCTTCTTCATATTTTTTGTCCTCTTCTTCTTCTTCGTTGTCCTCTTCTTCTTTCTTCTCTTCCTCTTCTTATTCTTCTTCTTTCACTTCTTTTTCTTCACTTTCTTTTTGTTCTTCTCCCTTCTCGTTCTCTTCTTCTTCTTCGATTTCTTCATCTTAGTTTTTGTCCTCTTCTTATTTCTTCTCTTTTTGTTCTTCCTCTTCTTCATCTTCTTTCTCTTTTTCTTCTTTCATCTCTTGTTCTTTCTGTTCATCTTATTTATATCTGTTTTTCTTCTTTTTGTTCTTTCTTCTCTTCATCTTTCTCCTCCTCTTCTTTTTCATCTTTTTCTGCTTCTTCTACATCTTCATCTTCTTTTTGTCTTAATCATCTTTTTTTTCTTCTTCTTCTTTGTCTTATTATTCTTCTTCGTCTTCTTTTTTCGATTCTTCCTTCTCTTATTCTTTCACTTTTTCTTCTTTTAACTCTTGTTCTTTCTCACCTTTTTTCTTCTTATTCTTCTTTCTTCTCTTCTTTTTTCTTCTTTTTTCCTTTTTTTCTGCATCTTCTTTTTCTGCTTCTTCTACTTCTTCATATACTTTTTGTTCTTCTTCTTCTTCTTCTTCCTTTAATTCAACTTATCCTTCGTCTTCTTTTTCTTCTTCTAATTGCTCTTCCTCTTTCTCCATTCCTTTTTTTCGTCTTCTTCGTCTTCTTTCTCTTCTTCTTCTTTCTTGCTCTTTCTCTACTTTTTCATCTCTTTTGCTTCTTCTTCATATTCTTTTTTTCCTTTTTCTCCTTCTTCATATTTTTTTTTCTTCATCTTCTTCTTTGTCCTCTTCTTCTTCTTCTTTCTTTTCTTCCTCTTCTTCTTCTTCTTTCTCTTCTTTTTTTTTTCACTTTCCTTTCGTTCTTCTTCCTTCTCTTTCTCTTCTTCTTCTGCCATTTCTTCATCTTCTCCTTTGTCCTCTTCTTATTTCTTTTGTTTTTGTTCTTCCTCTTCTTCATCTTCTTACCCTTCTTCTTTTCCTTTTTCTTTCTCTTTTTCTTCTTTCATCTCTTGAGCTTTCTCTTTCTCTTCTTTCTCATCTTTTTTTCTTCTTCTTCTTCTTCTTTCTTCTTTTCCTCTTCCTCTTCCTCTTCTTCTTCTTCTTTCTCTTCTTTTTCTTCACTTTCTTTTGGTTCTTCTTCCTTCTCGTTCTCTTCTTCTTCCATTTCTTCATCTTCTTCTTTGTCCTCGTCTTCTTCTTATTTCTTCTCTTCTTCTTCTCCTTCTTCAACTTTCTCATCATCACTTTCTTTTGCATCTTCTTCCTTCTCTTTCGCTTCTTCTCCTTCTTCATATTAATTTTCTTTTTCTTCCATCTTTTTCTTCTTCTTCTTGTTTTATCTCTTCTTCTTCTTTTTCTTTTTTCTTCTTTTTTCTCTTTTTCTTCTTCTTAATCTTCTTTTTCTATTCCTCATCTTCCTTTTCTTCTTCTTCTTTGTCTTCTCCTTTCTCTTATTCTTTCTCTTCTTCCTCATCTATTTTCTTCTTCTATCTTCTCTTAATCTTTCTCCTCCTTTTTTTCATCTTCTTCTACTTCTTCATCTTTTATTTCTCTTGCTCATCTTTCGTTTCTACTTTCTCTTCTTCTTCTTCGTCTTTTTATTGTTCTTCCTCTTCTTCTTGTTCTCCTCTTCTACATATTCCTCTTCCTTTTCCTCTTGCTCTTCCTCTTCTTCTTCTTCTTCTTCCTCCTCTTCCTCTTCTTCTTCTTCCTTATCTTATTTCTCTCCTCTTCTTTTTTCTCCTCTTCTACATATTCCTCTTCCTTTTCCTCTTGCTCTTCCTCTTCTTCTTCTTCTTCTTCCTCCTCTTCCTCTTCTTCTTCTTCCTTATCTTATTTCTCTCCTCTTCTTTTTCTTCGTCTTCGTCTTCTTCTTCTTCTTCTTATTGTTTTATCTCTTCTTCTTTTTATTTTTTTCTTCTTCTTTTTATTTTTCTTCTTCATTATCTTCTTCTTCTTATTATTATTCTTCTTATTTTTCTTCTTTGTCTTTTTTTCGACTTCTTCTTTTTCTTCTTTCATCTCTTGTTCTTTCTCTTCTTTTTATCTTTTTATTCTTCTTGTTCTTTCTTCTCTTGACCTTTCTCCTCCTTTTTTTTTTCATCTTTTTTTTCTCTTTCTCATCTTCCTTTTTTTCTTTTTTTCTTCTTCTTCACCTTTATCTTTTTATTCCTCTTCTTCTTCCTCTTTTTCTTTCTCTTCTTTTTTCTCTACTTCTTCTTTCATCTTGTTCTTTCCCTTTCTCTTTTTTTTTCATGTTTTTTCTTCTTCTTGTTATTTCTTCTCTTCATCTTTCTCCTCCATTTTTCTTTTTTTTTTCTGCTTCTTCTACTTTTTTATCTTCATTTTCTCTTCCTCATCTTTCGTTTATTTTTTCTTTTCTTCTTCTTTTTCTTTCTCCTGTTCCTCTTCTTCTCCTTCCTCATCTTATTTCTTTTCCTATTTCTCTTTTTCTTCTTCTTTTTTTACCTCTTCTTTTTATACCCTGAACCCATTAAAATTGGGTAATCGGGTATAATGGTTTTGTTGCAGCCCAAATGTATAAAACAGGCAGAAGGAGGCGTGGCAGACCCCATAGAATATATATATTCTTGATCAGGACGACAAGCCGAGTCGATTGAGCCCTGTCCGTCTGTCTGTCTGTCCGTCTGTCCGTCCGTCCGTCCGTCCGTCTGTCCGTATGTTTGAACGCGTGGATCTCAGAACCTATAATAGCTAGAGACTTTAACTTTTTTTATAGATTCGTGTATATCACGCGCAGGTCGAGTTTGTTTTAGAAATTCGATAACTCTTCTCGTTCTTTTTTTATCGATTAAAAACGAAATCGGTTTTTCAGTTTTAAAATTATATCTTCTATATCTTGATAGTTAAAGACTCCAAATATTGTATTTAGCTTAATGGGACTTTTATACAATTTTATTTTTGCTTAATTTTGGATGCCACGCCCCCTTCGCCCAAATTTTCAAAAACTTATTTCAAATACTAGAGACTTGTGCTTTTGCACACGCACACATATGAATGATATAATTACGCTGCGCAAGTTTGATTAAAAAGTCGATCTACAAAAAAAGTTACTAAGCATTTAATTTTCCATAACACGCACATATTGACGCAGCGCAGTCGCTGAGTAAACTGCGCAGTTAGCAGAGCGTATGCGTGTGCGTGTGTATGTATGCGTTGCTTGCAATATACATACATATGTATGTATGTACACATGTACATACTGTATATATTTACATATATGTATATATGTATATAAAATAAGAGTAACATTGATATAACTTAAATAAAGTCAATATAATATACATATGTATGTATGTATGTATAGATGAAATGCTATTATGTTATTAAACGAAACGTTTACCAAACGTTTACGTACACACGCGCGTGGCAACAGCACCAGAAGCTCTAGAAAATTCGAAGGATTTATAACAACAACAACAAAGACAAATTGGGGATGAATTTTCAGCAGAAGTTCAGCAGCTCAGTAGCAGTAGCTCAGTAGCTCAATAACTTTACTTAGGAATTCGCTATCTCACTCTTACGTATTGCAACGGCTGTGTTGATAGAAGCGATGATCGCCGACATAAAGTCTCGGGTTCGATTCTCTAAGCTGACGTCAAAACTTTTTTTATGCAAGTTACTTAATCTTTTTTTTTAATTTTTTAATTTAATTTAAAATTATATACAAACTTTGAAGTGCATTTAAAGCCGCCGATAGGCGGGGTTCAGGGTATTTCCTAGTCGGGCACCTCCGACTAGAGTTTCCTTACTTGTTCTTTTTCTTTTTTCTTCTTCTTTCTCCTTTTCTTCTTCATCATCATCGTCTTCTTATTATAATTCTTCTTATGTTTTTTCTACGCCTTTTTTCTTCCTCTTCCCCTTTTTCTTCTTTTTGTTCTTTTGCTTCCTCTTCTGGTTCCTCTTCTCCTTCTCGCAGTTGTCTTATTCTTCTCCTTTTCCCTCTTCTTCTTTCGCTGCTTATTCCTCTTCCTTTTCGTTTTCCATTTCTTCATCTTTTTTCTCTTATTTTCCATATTCTTTTTCCTTTTCCTTTTCCTTTCCATTTTCCCCTAAATCCTCTTCTTCTTCTTCTTCTTTTAATTCATCTTTTCCTTCATCCACTTCTTCTTTTTCCTCTTTCTCCCTTACTTTTTTCGTCTTCTTCGTCTTCTTTCTCTTCTTCTTTCTCTTCTTCTTCTTTCTTGCTCTTTCTCTTGCTCTTTCTCTTTTTTTTCATCTCTTTTGCTCCTTCTTCATCTTCTTTTTTTCCTTTTTCTCCTTCTTCATATTTTTTTCTTTTTCTTCTTCTTTTTTGTCGTTTTCTTCTTCTTCTTCTTCTCCTTCTTTCTTCGCTTCCTCTGCTTCTTCTTCTTCGTCTTTCTCTGCTTTTTCTTCTTTCTTTTTGTTCTTTTTCCTTCTCGTCCTTGTTCGATTTCTTCATCATATTTTTTGTCCTCTTCTTATTTCCTATCTTTTTGTTCTTCCTCTTCTTCATCTTCCTTCTCTTCTTTTTTCTCTTTTTCTTCTTTCATCTCTTGTTCTTTCTCTTTCTCTTATTTATATCTCTTTTTCTTCTTTTTGTTCTTTCTTCTCATCATCTTTCTTCTCCTTTTTGATCTTTTTTTCTGCTTCTTCTACATCTTCATCTTCTTTTTGTCTTAATCATCTTCCTTTTCTTCTTCTTCTTTGTCTTCTTATTCTTCTTCGTCTTCTTCTTTCTCTTCTTCTTTCTCTTATTCTTTCACTTTTTCTTCTTTTAACTCTTGTTCTTTCCCTTTATCTTCTTTCCCATCTTTTGTTCTTCTTCTTCTTTTTCTTCTTCCTTTTCTTCATTTTTCTCCTGTTTTGTCTTCATCTTCTTTTTCTGCCTCTTCTACTTCTTCATCTTATTTTTCTCTTCGTCATCTTCCTTTTCTTCATATTCCTCTTCATTTTCCTCTTGCTCCTTTTCTTCTTATTCTTCTTCTTCCCTCTCTTCCTTTTCTTCTTCTTCGTCTTCTTCTTTCTCTTATTCTTTCTATTTTTCTGCTTTCATCTCTTGTTCTTTCTCTTTCTCTTCTCTCTCATCTTTGTCTTCTTCTTCTTCCTTCATCTTTCCCCACCTTTTTTTCTTCATCTTCTTTTTCTCTTCCTTATCTTTCGCTTATTCTTTCTCTTCTTCTTTTTCCTCATATTCTTCTTGCTCTTCTTTTTCTGCTTCTTCTACTTCTTCATGTTCTTTTCTCTTCCTCATCTTTCGTTTCTTCTTTCTCTTCTTCTTCTTCTTCTTGCTCCTGTTCCTCTTCTTCTTCTTCCTCATCTTATTTCTTTTCTTATTTCTCTTATTTATTTATAATTTTATCTTATTTATTTTTCTTATTCGTCTTCCTCATCTTTTGTTTCTTCTTTCTCTTCTTCTTCTTCGTCTTCTTTTTGTTCTTCCTCTTCTTCTTCTTCTCCCACTTCTACATATTCCTCTACATCTTCCTCTTGCTCTTCCTGTTCTTCTACTTCTTCGTCCTCCTCTCCCCCTTCTTCTTCTTCTTCCACATCTTATTTATTTTCTTATTTCTCTTTTTTTTCTTCGTCTTCATCTTCTTATTCTTCTTCCTCCTTGTTCTCTTCTTTTTTCTCTTCCTCTTCTTCTCTTTCCGTTGCATCTTCTTCCTTCTCTTTTGCTTCCTCTTCTTCTTCCTCTTCTTCTTCTTCTTCTTATTTCTTCTCTTTTTGTTCATCTTCTTCGTCATCTTCTTATTCCTCTTCTTGTTTCTCTTTTCCTCTATATTCTTCTCCTTGTTTTATTCCTTCTTTTTTTTCTTTTTTCTCTTTTCTTCTTCATCATCTTCTTCTTCTTATTATTCTTCTTCTTATTTTTCTTCTTCGTTTTTTTTTCCTCTTTTTCTTTTTGTTCTTTTGCTTCCTCTTCTTCTTCTTTGCATTTGTCTTCTTCTTCTTCCTCATCTTCGTTCTCTTCTAATTTCTCCTCTTCTTTTTTTCTTCGTCTTTATCTTCTTGTTCTTCGTCTTCGTCTTTTTATACCCTGAACTCATTAAAAATGGGTAATCAGGGTATAATGGTTTTGTTGCCGCCCAAATGTATGTAACAGGCAGAAGGAGGCGTGGCAGACCCCATAAAGTATATATATTCTTGATCAGGACGATAAGCCGAGTCGATTGAGTCCTGTCCGTCTGTCTGTCTGTCCGTCTGTCCGTCTGTCCGTCCGTCCGTCTGTCCGTCTGTCCGTATGTTTGAACGCGTGGATATCAGAACCTATAATAGCTAGAGACTTTTTTTTTATAGATTCGTGTATATCACGCGCAGGTCGAGTTTGTTTTAGAAATTCGATAACTCTTCTCGTTCTTTTTTTATCGATTAAAAACGAAATCGATTTTCAGTTTTAAAATTATATCTTCTACATCTTTAGAGACTCCAAATCTTGTATTTAGCTTAATGGGACTTTTATACAATTTTGATTTTTGTTAAATTTTGGATGCCACGCCCCCTTCGCCCAAATTTTCAAAACACTTATTTCAAATACTACAGACTTGTGCTTTTGCACATACACGCATATGAATGATATAATTACGCTGCGCAAGTTTGATTAAGAAATTCGATCTACAAAAAAAGTTATTAAACATTTAATTTTCCATAACACGCACATATTGGCGCAGCGAAGTCGCTGAGTAAACTGCGCAGTTAGCAGAGCGTATGCGTGTGCGTGTGTATGCATGCGTTGCTTGCAATATACATACATATGTATGTACACATGTACATACTGTATATATTTACATATATGTATATATGTATATAAAATAAGAGTAACATTGATATAACTTAAATAAAGTCAATATAATATACATATGTATGTATGTATGTATAGATCAAATCTATTATGTTATTAAACGAAACGTTTAGCAAACGTTTACGTACACACGCGCGTGGCCACAGCAGCAGAAGCATCTAGAAAATTCGAAGAATTCATAACAATAATAAAGACAAATTGGGGATTTATAAATTAAGTAGAAATTCAGCAGCTCAGTAGCAGTAGCTCAGTAGCTCAATAACTTTACTTAGGAATTCGCTCTCTCACTCTTATGTATTGCAACGGCTGCGTTGGTAGAAGCGATGATTGCCGACATAAAGTCTCGGGTTCGATTCTCTAAGCTGACTTCAAAAGTTTTTTAATGCAAGTTACTTAATCTTTTTTTTTTAATTTTTTAATTTAATTTAAAATTGTATACAAACTTTGAAGTGCATTTAAAACCGCCGATAGGCGGGATTCTGGGTATTTCCTAGTCGGGCACCTCCGACTAGAGTTCCCTTACTTGTTGTTCTTCCTCTTCTTCATCTTCTTATTCCTCTTCTTCTTTCTCTTTTTCTTCCTCTTCTTCTTCCTCTTCTTCTTCTTCCTCCTCTTCTTCATCTTCTTCTTTCTCTTTTTCTTCTTTCATCTCTTCTTCTTTCTCTTTCTCTTCTTTTTATCTTTTTTCCATCTTCTTGTTCTTTTATCTTTCTCCTCCTCTTCTTTTTCATCTTCTTTTTCTGCGTCTTTTACTTCTTCATCTTCTTTTCTCTTTCTCATTTTTCGTTTCTTCGTTCTCTTCATCTTCTTCATCTTCTTTTTTCTTCTTCTTCTTCTTCTTCTTCCTTTATCCCCTTTTCTTCTTTTTCTTTTTTTCTTCTTCTTTCTCTTTTTCTTCGTCTCTCTCTTATTCTTCGCCTTCTTCTTCTGCTTCTTCCTCTTCTTCTTTCACTTCTTATTCCTCTTCCTTTTCATCTTCCGTTTCTACATCTTTTTCCTCTTATTCTCATTATTCTTCTTCCTTTTCCTTTTTCCCTATATCCTTTTCTTCTTCTTTTTCCCTTCTTCTTCTTCATCTCCTTTTTCTTCTTCTTTTTTCTTTAAATTATCTTCTCGTCTTCTTCTTCTTCTTCCACTTCTTCATCTTGCCCTTTTCTTCTTCTTCTTCTTTTTACTCTTCCTTTACTTCTTCTTCTTTTTTTTCCTCTTCTTCTTCTTATTATTATTTCTTCTTTTCATCTTTCTCCTCCTCTTCTTCTTCATCTTCTTTTTCTGCTTCTTCTACATCTTCATCTTCTTTTCTTTTCTTCTCGTCCTCTTCTTTCTTTTCTTCTTCTTCGTCTTCTTCTTTCTCAGCTTCTTTCACTTATTCTTCTTTCATCTCTTGTTTTTTCTCTTTCTCTTCTTTCTCATTTTTTTTACTTCTTCATCTTTCTACCCCTTTTTTTTCATGTTCTTTTTTCTTCTTTTTCTCCTTCTCATCTCTTGTTTTTTCTTTCTCTTCTTCTTCTTTGTCTTCTTCCTCTTCTTTTTCTTCCCCCTCTTACTCTTCTTCATCTTCCTCATCTTATTTCTTTTCTTATTTCTCTTCTTCTTTTTCTTCGCCTTCGTCTTCTTTTTCTTCATATTCTTTTATCTCTTCTTCTTCTCTTTCTTTTCTTCTTCTTCTTCTTTTTCTTCAACTTTCTCTTCTTCACTTTCTTTTGCATCTTTTTCCTTCTCTTTCGCTTCCTCTTCTTCTTCTCCTTCTTCATATTCTTTTTCTTCTACTTCTTTTTCTTCATCTTCTTCTTTGTGCTCTTCTTCTTCTTCTTATTTCTTCTCTTTGTGTTCTTCCTCTTCTTCATCTTCTTATTCCTGTTTTTCTTTTTCTTTATCTTTTTCTTTCCCTTCTTCATTCTCCTCTTCTTCTTCCCCTCTTCCTTTTTTTTCTTCTTTCTCTTCTTCTTTCTGTTATTCCTTCTCTGCTTCTTCTTCCCCTCTTCCTCTTCTTCTTTCTCTTTTTCTTCTTTCAACTCTTGTTCTTTCTCTTTCTCATCTTTTTAACCTTTTTTCTTCTTCTTGTTCTTTCTTCTCTACATCTTTCTCCTCCTCTTCTTCTTCATCTTCTTTTGCTGCTTCTTCTACTTCTTCATCTTTATTTTCTCTTCCTCATCTTTCTTTTCTTCTTTTTCTTTGTCTTCTTCTTTCTCTTATTCTTTATTTTTTCTTTCAACTCTTGTTTTTTCTCCTTCTTTCCTTTCTGATATTTTTTCTTCTTCTTCTTCTTTCTACTCTTTATCTTTCTCTTCCTTTTTTTCTTTATCTTCTTTTTCTGCTCTTTCTACTTGTTCCCGTTCTTTTTCTCTTCCTAATATTTCGTTTCTTCTTTCTCTTTTTCTTCTTCGTCTTCTTTTTATTCTTCCTCTTCTTCTCCCTCTTTTGACATATTCCTCTTCCCCTTCCTCTTGCTCTCCCTCTTTATCTTCTTCCTCATCTTATTTCTCTTCTTATTTCTCTTCCTTTTCTTTTTCTTCGTCTTCATCTTCTTTTTCTTTGAAGATGAATTAAAAAAAAAAAATGAAGAAAAAGAAGATGATGAAGAGGAAGAGAAAAAAGAAGATGAAGAAGAAAAGGATATACGGGAAAAGGAAAAGGAAGAAGATTAAGATGAAAAGGAAGAGGAATAAGAAGCGAAAGAAGAAAAGGAAGAAGGAGAAGCAGAAAAAGAAGACAAAGAAAAAGAGGAAGAATAAGAGAGAGAAGAGGAAGAGAAAAATGAAGAGGAATATGAAGAAAAGAAAAAAGAAGAGAAAGACGAAAAAGAAAAAGAGGGAGAGGCAGAGGAAAAGGAAGAGGAATATGAAGAACGAAAGATGAGGAAGAGAAAAAGAAGATGAAGAAGTAGAAGCAGAAAAAGAAGATAAAGAAAAAAGAAGGAGAAAGATGAAGAGAAGAAGGAAGAAGAAGAAAGAAAGATGAGAAAGAAGAGAAAGAGAAAGAGCAAAAAAAAAAAGAGAAAGAAGAAAAGGAAGGAGGAGAAGCAAAAGAAGATGACGAAGAAGAAGAGGAAGAAGAAAAGAGAGAAGAAGAAGAAAATGAAGATGCAGACGAAGAAAAAAATAAGAGGAGAAATAAGAAGAGAAAGAAGATGAGGAAGAAGAAGAAGAAGCAGAGGAAGAGGAAAAAGAAGAAGATAAATCCGAAGAAGAAGAAGAGGAACCAGAAGAGGAAGCAGAAAAACAAAAAGAAGAAAAAGAAGAAAGGGAAGAAAAAAGACGAAGAAGAATAATAATAAGAAGAAGAAGATAATGAAGAATAAATAGAGAAAGAAGACGAAAAAAGAAAAGGAAGAAGAAGAGATAAAAGAAGAAGGAGAAGAAGAAGAAGAAAAAGAAGAAAAAGAAGATAAAGACGGAAAAAAAAGAAGAAGAGAAATAAGAAATGAAATAAGATGGAGAAGAAGAGGAACAGGAGGAAGAAGAAAAAGAAGAAGAGGAAGACGAATATGTAGAAGAGGATGAAGATGAAGAAGAGAAAGAAGAAGCGAAAGATGAGGAAGAGAAAAAGAAGATGAAGAAGTTGAAGAAGCAGAAAAAGAAGATGAAGAAAAAAAGGAGGAGAAAGATGAAGAGAAGAAGGAAGTAGAAGAAGAAAATAAGATGAGAAAGAAGAGAAAGAGAAAGAAGAAGATGAAGAAGAGAAAAAGAAGAAATAAGAAGAGGGCAGAGGAGAAGATGAAGAAATGGCAGAAGAAGAAGAGAAAGAGAAGGAAGAGAAAAAGGAAAAAAAGAAGATGAAGAAGAAGCAAAAGATATGAAAAAGAAGAGAAAGAGAAAGAGCAAGACAGAAGAAGAAGAAAAAGAAGACGAAAAAAGGAATGGAGAAAGAGGAAGAGCAATAAGAAGATGAAGAAGAAGATGAAGAAGAAGACGAAGGATAAGATGAATTAAAGGAAGAAGAAGAGAAAGAAGATGAGGAAGAAGAAGAAGAAGAAGGGGAAGAGGAGGAAGAAGAAGAAGAGGGAGAGGGAGAGGAAGAGGAAAAGGAAGAGGAATATGAAGAAAAGGAAGAAGAAGAAGAAGGGGAAGAAGATAAATGCGAAGAAGGAGAAGAGGAGCCAGAAGAGGAAGCAGACAACAAAAGGAAGAAAAATAAGAAGAGGAAGAAAAAAGACGAAGAAGAATAACAATAATAAGAAGAAGATGATAAAGAAGAATAAGAAAAAGAAGAAAAAAAAAGAAAAGGAAGAAGAAGAGATAAAAGAAGAAGAAGAAGAAAAAGAATATGAAGACGAAGAAAAAGAAGAAGAAGATAATAACAATAATAAGAAGAAGATGATAAAGAAGAATAAAAGAAAGAAGAAAAAAAAAAGAAAAGGAAGAAGAATAGATAAAAGAAGAAGAAGAAGAAAAAGAATATGAAGACAAAGAAAAAGAAGAAAAAAAATAAGAAAAGAAATAAGATGAGGAAGGAGAAGAAGAGGAACAGGAGGAAGAAGAAAAAGAAGAAGAGGAAGAATAAACGAAAGATGAGAAAGAGAAAAAGAAGATGAAAAAGTACAAGAAGCAGAAAAAGAAGATGAAGAAAAAAAGGAGGAGAAAGATGAATGGAAGAAGGAAGAACAAGAAGAAAAAAAGATGAGAAAGAAGAGATAGAACAAGAGATGAAAGCAGAAAAATAGAAAGGATAAGAAAAAAAGAAGAAGTGAAAGAAGAAGAAGGAGACAAAGAAGAAGAAGAAAAGAAGAAAAGGAAGATGAGGAAGAGAAAAAGAAGGTAAAGAAGTAGAAAAAGCAGAAAAAGAAGATGAAGGAAAAAAGGAAGAGAAAGATGAAGAAGATGAAGAAAGAACAAGAAGAAAAAAAGATAAAAATAAGAGAAAGAACAAGAGATGAAAGAAGAAAAAGAGAAAGAAGAAGAGAAGGAAGGTGAAGAAGAGGAAGAACAAAAAGAGAAAAAATAAGAAGAGGACAAAGAAGAGGACAAAGAAGAAGATGAAGAAATGGAAGTAGAAGAAGAAAACGAGATGGACGAAGAACGAAAAGAAAATGAGGAAAGACACGAAGAGGAAGAAGAGGAAGAAAGAAAAGAAGAAGAAAGAGGACAAAGAAGAAGATAAAGAATAGGAAGAAGAAAAAATGTGAAGAAGAAAAAAAAAATGAAGAAGAAGCAAAAGAAATGAAAAAGAGGAGAAAGAGCAAGAA
>JAWNOX010000164.1:0-14159 GCA_035045555.1 Drosophila fulvimacula | reverse complement strand
TGTTAGAGTATGAATTCTCCTGAATTCTTTTTAAATTAATGTTAATATTTTGCCTTTTGCAGCGTAAGTATATATAAATGCTTAAACATATAAAAATGATTAAAAGTATTAATATAATGGCATTTGTTATCTTTTTTTCGTATTTTAGTTCTGTGATTTCTTTTGAATTTTCAAAGTTTGTTATTGTTAAATGATCAAAATTAATAGTGTTTTTGTACGTTTGATTTAAAAGTTCTGTGGGATAAAAAAATTTTTCGTAAAATTTTACTTTTTTATTGGAAAATGTTTCTTTTAAAATTTGTATCTTGCAATTTCCAAATTATATTAGATTATTTCCGTTTAATAGAATATTTCTTTTGTCGCAATTTTGATATAGTTTTTCTTTTATGGCATTTTTAATTATTAGTGTATCATCATCAATTTCTTCAATACTTGTAATATTATTAAATATAAATTTGCAATTGTTAGTAATGGTGCAACTTTTACTTAATTTTAGTTCCTTTAAAATTGTATTTGGTTTATATTCCAATGTTTTATTGTTAATCTCTATAATTAATAGGTTTTCTTGATCAATTTGAATATAATCATTGTTAGGCATTGGGATGACTAGTTTCACATCAACATTTATATAAGTTTTTGGAATTTTTATTGCTATTATTATGCAATTATTTTTATATTTCAGAATGCCCATACGAATTAATTTTAGTTTATAAAAGTCAATATCAAATTTATTTATTTCTTCTTCTGATAAGATTTCGGGTAGAATTATGTTATTCTTTGCAGAGGCTATATTTTCCTGAATATAATTAACTTTGAATTCAATATTTTTTAATTTTTGCATTTGGTCATTGTATAGAATTTTCATTAAGATTCTTTTATTTTGACTATTCATACTTGTAAGTGTTTCATTAATAATTATTCTATCATGTTTAATTGTTTTGGCTAAACTGTGTATTGTATCGTTAAAATGTGAGTTTATAACAATTTGTTGATTCATATTATTTATAATGTTATGATTATTTTGATCAATTACTTCGAGGTGTTCTAAAATATCTGTTCTGTCTTCGTCGTCCATGAATCCAAAAAGCCATTTATATGTTGTTCCTGCTATGTTTAACAGTCCTCTTTTATTTCTACTATATGGTGTTATAGATTTGATTTTTGCTTTTAAAAATCTTTGTCAAAGCTGCGAATCTGTTTCTTGTTAAGGCTTGTTAATTTCTTGTTTTAACGGTCTTTTGATATTATATTTGTCAATATTTTGTAATTCTGCAAATCTGAAATAAGGTTCATCCTTATGTCTAACCCTTTTATAGTTTTTAATCGCACCTTCCTGTCTTTCTTCATTATATTCTTCTCTTGTATTGTTTATAATCATGTTCTTGTATACCTCAATAGTCATTTTTAATTTACTTTTATCTTCTGTATTTTTAGCATGATTCGGTGTACATTTTATTGTTGAATGATAACGATTATTATAAACTGTTATTGCTAATTGTATTTTGGATTCAATGGATAGTTCATTATTTTCAATTCCTGCTATTATTTCAATTAATGTAGAATGTAATCTTTCAATATCAGCGTTTCCTGTATGTGAATTAGGCTTTGTATAATGTATTTCAATATCTTCTTTGTTTAAAAATTGTATAATATGTTCTGATCTAAATTCATTATCCATTATTATTTTCTGTGGTTTATTAAATTTTGCAAAATATTCAATCATGATTTGCATCTTAGTTCGCCAATTTCTATCTGTTATGTTATAAGCAACTGCAAATTTTGTGAGTTTATCTATAATTGTAACGAAAGATTTGTGTTTTATGTGAAATATGTCTAAATGTATAATTTGATTTTTAGTATCTGGTGTTTCTGTATATTGAAACTTAGGTCTTATGGGTTTTCTATCATATTTTATTTCTTTGCACTTTTTACAATTTGATATTATTAATTGAATGCGGTCCCTTAGTTTTGGAAAATAGATTTTATCTTTTAGTGAATTGAATGCCTCATTTATACCACTGTGTAATGAATCTTTTGAATGGTAAATTGAAATTTGTTTATGTAATTCTTCAGTTGAAATTTCTTGGGCTCTTTTTGTACATTTGAAAAATTTTATATTTTTAGAGTGAGAGAAAATATTTATTAATATGCATTGTATTTTATGATATTCTGAGTCTGGTACTTCTGAAAAAATTCCTACTGTTCCTTTTTATACCCTGAACCCATTAAAAATGGGTAATCAGGGTATAATGGTTTTGTTGCAGCCCAAATGTATGTAACAGGCAGAAGGAGGCGTGGCAGACCCCATAAAGTATATATATTCTTGATCAGGACGACAAGCCGAGTCGATTGAGCCCTGTCCGTCTGTCTGTCTGTCCGTCTGTCCGTCTGTCCGTATGTTTGAACGCGTGGATCTCAGAACCTATAATAGCTAGAGACTTGAACTTTTTTTTATAGATTTGTGTATATCACGCGCAGGTCGAGTTTGTTTTAGAAATTCGATAACTCTTCTCGTTCTTTTTTTATCGATTAAAAACGAAATCGATTTTCAGTTTTAAAATTATATCTTCTACATCTTTATAGTTAGAGACTCCAAATCTTGTATTTAGCTTAATGGGACTTTTATACAATTTTGATTTTTGTTAAATTTTGGATGCCACGCCCCCTTCGCCCAAATTTTCAAACCACTTATTTCAAATACTAGAGACTTGTGCTTTTGCACATACACGCATATGAATGATATAATTACGCTGCGCAAGTTTGATTAAGAAAGTCGATCTACAAAAAAAGTTATTAAACATTTAATTTTCCATAACACGCACATATTGGCGCAGCGAAGTCGCTGAGTAAACTGCGCAGTTAGCAGAGCGTATGCGTGTGCGTGTGTATGTATGCGTTGCTTGCAATATACATACATATGTATGTATGTACACATGTACATACTGTATATATTTACATATATATAAAATAAGAGTAACATTGATATAACTTAAATAAAGTCAATATAATATACATACATATGTATGTACATACATATGAATAGATGAAATGCATTATGTTATTAAACGAAACGTTTACCAAGTGTTTACGTACATACACACGCGCATGGCAACAGCAGCAGAAGCTCTAGAAAATTCGAAGAATTCATAACAACAACAACAAAGACAAATTGGGGATGAATTTTAAGCAGAAGTTCAGCAGCTCAGTAGCAGCAGCTCAGTAGCTCAATAACTGTACTTAGGAATTCGCTATCTCACTCTTATGTATTGCAACGGCTGTGTTGATAGAAACGATGATCGCCGACATAAAGTCTCGGGTTCGATTCTCTAAGCTGACGTCAAAACTTTTTTGTGCAAGTTACTTAATCTTTTTTGTTTTTTTTTTAATTTTTTAATTTAATTTAAAATTATATATAAACTTTGAAGTGCATTTAAAGCCGCCGATAGGCGGGGTTCAGGGTATTTCCTAGTCGGACACCTCCGACTAGAGTTTCCTTACTTGTTCTATATTGTTTTGTAATTTTATTTCGATTTCATTTTCTGTATCTGCTGGATTTACTTCGATTATTTTTCTTCCGTGGTGTATATTAATATTATCTGATGCTGAATACGTAATTATTATCTGAGTTTTATATTTATTAACAATATCGTTTTTTATATAAAAATGAGTTAATTCCTCTTCATCTGCTGAATGTTGTGTGTTTGTTATATCAAAATTAGATTCCTCTTTATTGTCTTTATTGATTAACTGAGCTGTTTCTTGTCTGCTTAAAAAATCTGTTACTTTATTGTCTTTGCCTTTTAAATATGTAATATTATAATCAAATTCCTGAAGTTTTAAAATCCATCTTTGATGTCTAGCTGTCATTTCTTTTCCTTTGAATTTTGAATTTAAGTATTTAATAGGAGCATGATCTGTTATAATTTCAAATTTATTACCAATCAAATAATGTTTAAAATAATTTACAGCATGTACAATAGACAAAAATTCTTTATCAATTGTACTATAATTCTTCTCATGTTTGTTAAGTGTTCGTGAAACGAATGCAATTGGTTGTCCTTGTTGAGATAAAACTGCACCTATGGCAAAATCACTGGCATCAGTAGTGATTGTAAATGGTTTGTCAAATTCTGGATATTTTAATATTGGATGTGAGCTTATAAGAGTTTTAAGATTTTCAAATGCATCTATAAACTATGGGTCATTTGTATTAATTGATATACCTTTTTGTAAATATCTTACCATTGGATAAGCAATTTTTGAATAGTCTTTAATAAATTTTCTGTAAAATCCTGTCATTCCTAGGAATGTTTTTAATTGTCTTTCAGTTTTCGGCAATGGAATTTCTTTTATTGCTTCTATTTTTCTTGGGTCTGGTTTTAATCCGTCTTTTATCAGAATATGTCCCAAATATTCCGTATGTTTATTCATAAAGGAGCATTTGTCTGGTTGTATTTTCAAATTATGATTTCTGAGTGTTTTGAAAATTTTTTCTAGAGCAACCTTATGTTCTTCTAGTGTTGTTGAAAATATTAAAATATCATCAAGATATACTACACAAATTTTGTTTATATATTCCCTTAATATTTCGTTCATTAAACGTTGGAAAGTAGCTGAAGCATTTTTTAACCCGAATGGCATTCTAACATATTCGTACAATCCCATTGGTGTTATGAAAGCGTCCATGATAGGTATTGGATACTTATCTGGAACGGTTACTTGATTTAATCGCCTATAATCAACACATATACGATATTTCTGAATTCCTGAGTTATCAATTTTTTTCTTAATAACACATATAGGAGAGCTATATTTGCTTTTGCTTTTTCTTATTATTCCACTTTTTTCCATTTCAATTATTTGTTTTCTTACTTCTTCTTCATATTTTGGAGAAACCCTATAGATTTTTGAATTTATAGGATGATCTGTAGTAGTTTTTATGTTGTGAACTATTGTGTTGGTATTAGTTAACTGATCACCTTCTTTAAAATATAATTTTTCATACTTTTTCGTTAGATTTTTTATTATCTGAATTTCCTCAACATTGAGCTCTTTTAGCTTAAAGTCATCAATTTCACCTACTTCCATTACACAAATATCTTCTGATAGTTTGGAAAGGAAAGGAATTTCGACTCCATTGCAAAGCTTTATTATTTGGTTTTTAAAATCAATATTTTCAAAGTTTCCTTGGATAAAATCCATGCCCAATAGAAAATCATACGATTTTTCCAGGGACATAGCTACCCATCTTGTTCTTGCACAATCTGCATATTTAAATTCACTTGGCACTTCTGTTTTAACTAAATAGTTGTCATTTTTTATTTCTCCATTAATAGTGTAAATGGTTTTTGAAAATTTTTCAAGTATTTTATATTTTGATTCATGCACATTTTTGGTGTTCAATATACTTATAGTAGATCCAGTATCCACTAAAATTAGAAAAGTATCTCCCTCAATTGTTCCTTTAATAAAAATTTTTCTTTTATCCGAGGCTAGTTGGTAAAAAACTCTTCCTGTTTGTTTTCGTTATTTGAATTGTTATTTACTTCTTCGTCATATAAATTGTCTACACTCATTGCTTCTGGTGGTGGTTGCTGATAATTTTGTGTATTATTTGCATTTTGATTTTGTCGAATATTTTGACTTTGCTGTCTGTTAAAGTTTTGATTTTGTCTTACGTTTTCGCTTTGTTGCTTTCTGTTATAGTTTTGGTTTTGTCTAACATTCTGACTTTGCTGCTGTTTATTATAGTTTTGGTTTTGTCTAACATTCTGACTTTGCTGCTGTCTATTTTGTCTTTGGTAATCATTATTTGGCTGATATTGTTCATTATTTTTATTATTATTTTCTTTAGAATTTCTGTTGTCTGTGTATCGTCTTGAGTTTTGGTTATTCTGTTCATTAAATTGTCTGTTATTATTGTTTGATGAACAGTCATTGTCTCTTTTTATTAATAGTTTTTGATTTAAATTTCCAAAATTTAGACCAATGAAATTTGAAAGTTCATTTCTGACATCTGTTAAAGTTGTTTTATTCATTAGGGCAATTGCCATTGGACCACATGCTACTTCTTTAACTCTTTGAATCAATAATCCACTTAGGATATCTACTAGTCTGCTATTATTTTCAAAGACCGAAAAATCAGTAATTTCCTCAACAATGATTCTTATTTTGTTATCAAGATCTCTTACACTTGTTACTCTTAGATTATTTATTTTCCTGGTTAGTCCCATTTGATCCGTTCTTGGCCTATAGTGATGTCGCAAACGAATTTTACATTCCGCCCAATTTGTTGGTGGATTAATATTAAGCATAGTTCTAGCCTGACCTTGAATTTTGGTGTTGAATATGACAGTGAAGACCTGATCGTTGTCATCATACTCCTCCATGATCTGATCCACTGCAGACACGAATCCATGTAAAGTTCCATCCTGGCCATTGAAAATCGGTAAATATCTCGTCTCCTTCTCGATGCAGTTCCTTTGAGTTGTAACTGGATTTCTGCCTTCACCTTCTCTTGCAATTATGACATTAGTTAATAATTGAATGCATTGCTACATTTCAACTATTGGTTGTTGATTTGCCATTTTAAGTTATATATATTTATTTTTTTTTTTTTAAGTTATTGTTTTGTATGAATTAAATTTATTGTTTCGTTGACTTGGATTACTTTCAAAGTTTCCACAATAATTGTTTTTATTCACACTTTTAAATTGTACAGTTTTTTTATTGTTTCGTTGACTTGGATTACATCCAAAGTTTCCACAATAATTCTTTTCTGCACTTAGTTATTTGTAACAAACAATTTTTTTATTGTTTCGTTGACTTTGAGTTAATTTCAATGTTTCCACAATAATTGTCATACTGTTGTTACTTGAGTACCGGCTGCGCCAATTATGTACTTCCATGAAAACTCAGGAGTCAATACATGTTCTTTATTTGGGATCTCGAATACAACTGATGCTTATTCAATTCTAGGTTCCGAATGAATCTCGGATTTTGTCTTATTTAATTAAAAGTGTTTAGGTTATGCAGCTGGAGCTGCTACAATTGTTTATGTTTACAGTATTGGGTATGCTGGGCTATTGGGACAATACCACTTAATAAGTGTCCACTATTCTGGTGGCACTTTTGGTTAATGGAGTTTTTACATTAATGTGGATTGCAAACCTTTGGTGTCGGCGGGAATTACGGGAAGTGATGCTAATGGCATAACTCGCGTTGTGGCAGTTGTGGCTCCGGTTCAGTGCAGTTTGTTAAGTGCAGTTTTGCCGGTGAACATCTGTTCACCGATGCAGAGGCGGAAATTTCTATTGGAGGCTCAAATCCATCGGCCGAAGAAGCGGATGAAGGCACAGATCCGAATGTTCAAGTTGGTGTTGATGTTATTCTGGATAACCGTCTGCAAGAATCTTTTGCCTTCCCGGATAAGAACTCCTGGCATTAAGCGGCGCTTTGCTGTTGTTGCTGTTTGATTGCTGGTGCCTGCTGCTGTTGCTGTACTGACGTCGACGACGTCACTAGTAACGGTCGCCATGTAATAATTAAACAACCAGACTTGTGTCTTTGACCTCTTCATACATAATGAATCGGTCTTTATTTATTCGATATTGACTTAGCCTAAAGTACATAAGAGAGTATATAGTTCTGTCGCTCAAAGCAGCGGCAGAACGGGAGTATATAGCGTGTAATATGTATTTGTATATATTATTATATGCACATGCAGAAGGCATATACATTGACATGCGCTTGGGACCGAATGGTCAGAACGTCATAGTGCTTACGCTGCAGATCTCACGCTGCAGACCAGTCCACATATAAGCGGCTGATCATATTACAGCACTTGGCGGTGGTTATGTTATGTAAACAAAGCGACAAAGTGTCTCTATGTTTATGCGCTTGATACTCTAACGTTTAATTAGGGCATATGACCACTTTACATATTGTATACACTACAATGTGGTGGGCATAAGCTTATTTTGCATATAACACACAACACTGCCTTTCTCTTTTTCGACTTCTTCGTCGTCTTCTTCTTCTTCTTATTTTTCTTCTTCTTTCTCTTCTTCTGCTTTCTTGCCTTTCTCTTGCTCTTTACCTTCTTTTTCATCTCTTTTGCTTTTTCATCATCTTTTTTTTCCTTCTTCATATTTTTTTCTTCTTCTTCATTTTCTTTATCTTCTTCTTTCTCCTCTTCTTCTTCTTCTTTCTTCTCTTCCTCTTCTTCCTCTTCTTCTTCTTCTTTCTCTTCTTTTTCTTTACTTTCTTTTGATTCTTCTTCCTTCTCGTTCTCTTCTTCTTCTTCTTCTTCTTCTTCTTCTTTTTCCATTTCTTCATTTTCTTCTTTGTCCTCTCCTTTCTTCTCTTTCTCTAATTCTCCTTCTTCAACTTTCTATTCTTCACTTTCTTTTGCATCTTCTTCCTTCTCTTTCGCTTCCCCTCTTTCTTCCCTTTCTTCTCCTTCTTCGTATTCCTTTTCTTCTTCTTCCCCTTCTTCTTCTTCTTCCTTTTCTTCATATTCCTCTTCCTTTTCCTCTTCCTCTCCCTCTTCTTCTTCTTCCTCCTCTTCCCCTTCTTCTTCTTCTTCTTCCTCATCTTCTTTCTCTTCTTCTTCCTTTAATTCATCTTATCCTTCGTCTTCTTCTTCATCTTCTTATTGCTCTTCCTCTTTCTCCATTCCTTTTTTTCGTCTTCTTTTTCTTCTTCTTCTGTCTTGCTCTTTCTCTTTCTCTTCTTTTTCATATCTTTTGTTTCTTCTTCATCTTCTTTTTTTCCTTTTTCTCTTCCTTCTCTTTCTCTTCTTCTTCTGCCATTTCTTCATCTTCTCATCTGCCCTCTTCTTATTTCTTCTTTTTCTCTTCTTCATCTTCTTCTTTCTCTTTCTCTTCTTTCTCGTCTTATTTTCTTCTTCTACTTCCTTCTTCTCTTCATCTTTCTCCTCCTTTTTTTCTTTATCTTCTTTTTCTGCTTCTTCAACTTCTTCATCTTCTTTTTCTCTTCCTCTTCATCATCTTCTTTTTCTTCATTTTTTTTTTTAATTCATCTTCAAAGAAAAAGAAGATGAAGACGAAGAAAAAGAAAAGGAAGAGAAATAAGAAAAGAAATAAGATGAGGAAGAAGATAAAGAGGGAGAGCAAGAGGAAGGGGAAGAGGAATATATCAAAAGAGGGAGAAGAAGAAGAAGAGGAAGAATAAAAAGAAGACGAAGAAGAAAAAGAGAAAGAAGAAACGAAATATTAGGAAGAGAAAAAGAACGGGAACAAGTAGAAAAAGCAGAAAAAGAAGATGAAGAAAACAAGGAATAGAAAGATAAAGAGTAGAAAGAAGAAGAAGAAGAAAAAAGATGAGAAAGAAGAGAAAGAGAAAAAACAAGAGTTGAAAAAAAAAAAAAAAAAGAATAAGAGAAAGAAGAAGACAAAGAAAAAAAAGAAAAGAAAGATGAAGAGAAAATAAAGATGAAGAAGTAGAAGAAGCACCAAAAGAAGATGAAGAAGAAGAGGAGGAGAAAGATGTAGAGAAGAAAGAACAAGAAGAAGAAAAAAGGTTAAAAAGATGAGAAAGAGAAAGAACAAGAGCTGAAAGAAGAAAAAGAGAAAGAAGAAGAGGAAGAGGGGGAAGAAGAAGCAGAGAAAGAATAAGAGAAAGAAGAAGAGAAAGAAGAAAAAAAGGAAGAGGGGGAAGAAGAAGAGGAGAAAGAAGAAGGGAAAGAAAAAGATAAAGAAAAAGAAAACCAGGAATAAGAAGATGAAGAAGAGGAAGAACAAAAAGAGAAGCAATAAGAAGAAGAAGAAGAGCACAAAGAAGAAGATGAAGAAAAAGAAGTAGAAGAAAAAGAATATGAAGAAGGAGAAGAAGAAGAGGAAGCGAAAGAGAAGGAAAAAGATGCAAAAGTAAGTGAAGAAGAGAAAGTTGAAGAAAAAGAAGAAGAAGAAGAAAAGAAAGAGAAGAAGAAGAGATAAAAGAATATGAAGAAAAAGAAGACGAAGGCGAAGAAAAAGAAGAAGAAGAGAAATAAGAAAAGAAATAAGATGAGGAAGAAGAAGAAGAGTAAGAGGGGGAAGAAAAAGAAGAGGAAGAAGACAAAGACGACAAAAAAGAAGAAGAGAAAGAGAAAACAAGAGATGAGAAGGAGAAAAAGAAGAAAAAGAAGTAGAAGAAGCAGAAAAAGAACATGAAAAAAAAGGGGTAGAAAGATGAAGAAGTAAAAAAATTGAGAAAGAAGAGAAAGAGAAAAAACAAGAGATGAAAGAAGAATAAGTGAAAGAAGCTGAGAAAGAAGAAGACGAAGAAGAAGAAAAGAAAGATGAGGACGAAAAGAAAAGAAAAGAAGATGAAGATGTAGAAGAAGCAGAAAAAGAAGATGAAGAAGAAGAGGAGGAGAAAGATGAAAAGAAGAAATAATAATAAGACGAAGAAGAGGACAAAAAAGAAGAAGAAGAAAAGGAAGAGTAGAAAGAAGAAGAAGAAGAAAAGGGCAAGATGAAGAAGTGGAAGAAGAAGAACACGAGAAGATAATTTAAAGCAAAAAGAAAAAGAAAAAGGAGATGAAGAAGAAGAAGGGAAAAAGAAGAAGAAAAGGATATAGGGGAAAAGGAAAAGGAAAAGGAAGAAGAATAATGAGAATAAGAGGAAAAAGATGTAGAAACGGAAGATGAAAAGGAAGAGGAATAAGAAGTGAAAGAAGAAGAGGAAGAAGCAAAAGAAGAAGGCGAAGAATAAGAAAGAGACGAAGAAAAAGAGAAAGAAGAAGAAAAAAAGAAAAAGAAGAAAATAAGAAAAGGGGATAAAGGAAGAAGAAGAAGAAGAAGAAGAAGAAGAAGAAGAAGAAAAAAGAAGATGAAGAAGAAGAAGAGAACGAAGAAACGAAAGATGAGAAAGAGAAAAGAAGATGAAGAAGTAAAAGACGCAGAAAAAGAAGATGAAGAAGAAGAGGAGGAGAAAGATGAAAGAACAAGAAGATGGAAAAAAGATAAAAAGAAGAGAAAGAGAAAGAAGAAGAGATGAAAGAAGAAAAAGAGAAAGAAGAAGATGAAGAAGAGGAGGAAGAAGAAGAAGAGGAAGAAGAAGAGGAAGAAAAAGAGAAAGAAGAAGAGGAATAAGAAGATGAAGAAGAGGAAGAACAACAAGTAAGGAAACTCTAGTCGGAGGTGCCCGACTAGGAAATACCCAGAACCCCGTCTATCGGCGGCTTTAAATGCACTTCAAAGTTTGTATACAATTTTAAATTAAATTAAAAAATAAAAAAAAAAAGATTAAGTAACTTGCACTAAAAAAGTTTTTACGTCAGCTTAGAGAATCGAACCCGAGACTTTATATCGGCGATCATCGCTTCTACCAACACAGCCGTTACAGTTCATAAGAGTGAGATAGCGAATTCCTAAGTAAAGTTATTGAGCTACTGAGCTGCTGCTACTGAGCTGCTGAATTTCTACTTAAAATTCATCCCCAATTTGTCTTTGTTGTTGTTATGAATTCTTCGAATTTTCTAGATGCTTCTGCTGCTGTGGCCACGCGCGTGTGTACGTAAACGTTTGGTAAACGTTTCGTTTAATAAGATAATAGATTTGATCTTTACATACATACATATGTATATTATATCAATGTTATTTTTATTATATATATATGTAAATATATACAGTATGTACCTACATACATATGTACATGTATATTGCAAGCAACGCATACATACACACGCACACGCATACGCTCTGCCAATTGCGAAGTTTACTCAGCGACTGCGCTGCGCCAATATGTGCGTGTTATGGAAAATTAAATGCTTAATAACTTTTTTTGTAGACCGACTTTCTTAATCAAACTTGCGCAGCGTAATATTATCATCCATATGTGTGCATGTGCAAAAGCACAAGTCAGTAGTATTTGAAATAAGTGGTTTAAAAATTTGGGCGAAGGGGGCGTGGCATCCAAAATTTAACAAAAATTAAAATTGTATAAATGTCCCATTAAGATAAATACACGATTTGGAGTCTTTACTTATCAAGATATAGAAGATATAACTTTAAAACTGAAAAATCGATTTTGTTTTTAATAGATTAAAAAAAAAAACGAGAAGAGTTATCGAATTTCTGAAACAAACTCGACCTGCCCGTGATATACACGAATCTATAAAAAAAAATTCTCTAGCTATTATAGGTTCTGAGATCCACGCGTTCAAACATACGGACAGACGGACAGACGGACAGACAGACAGACGGACAGGGCTCAATCGACTCGGCTTGTCGTCCTGATCAAGAATATATATACTTTATGGGGTCTGCCACGCCTCCTTCTGCCTGTTACATACATTTGGGCTGCAACAAAACCATTATACCCTGATTACTCATTTTTAAATGGTTCAGGGTATAAAAAGAGAAGAAATAAGAAAAAGAAGAAAAGGACAAAGAAGATGAAGAAGAAGAAGAAGAGAACGAGAAGGAAGAAAAACGAAAAGAAAGTGAAGAAAAAGAAGAGAAAGAAGAAGAAAAAGAAGAGGAAGACAAGAAGAAGAGAAAGAAGATGAAGAAGAAGAAGAAGAAGCAGAGGAAGGGAGAAAGAGGAAGAACAAGAAAAAGAAGAAGACGAAGGAAAAAGATGTATTAAAATAAGAAGAAGAAGAAAGAAAGATGATAAAGAGAAAGAACAAGGGATGAAAGAAGAAGAAGAGAAAGAAGATGAGAAAGAAGAAGAGGAGGAAGAAGAAGAAGAGGAAGAAAAAGGGAAAGAAGAAGATGAAGACGAGGAAGAACAAAAAGAGTAGAAATAAGAAGAAGATGAAGAAGAGGAAGAACAAAAAGAAAAGAAATAAGAAGAAGAAGAAGAGGACAAAGAAGAAGATGAAAAATAAGAAGAGAACGAAATGAAAGTAAAGAAAAAGAAGAGAAAGAAGAAGAAGAAGAGCAAGAGAAGAAAGAAGAAGAATAAGAGAACAAAGAAGAAGACGAAAAAAAGGAAGAAGAATGAGGAGAATAAGAGGAAAAAATGTAGATACGGAAGATGAAAAGGAAGAGGAATAAGAAGTGAGAGAAGAAGAGGAAGAAGAAGACGAAATAGAAGAGAAGAAGAGAAGAAAAAGAGATAAAGGAAGAAGTAAAAGAAAAAAAGAAGCAGAAAAGAAGATGAAGAAAAAAAGGAGGAGAAGAAAGAAGAAGAAGAAAAAAATATGAAAGAAGAGAAAGAGAAAGAAAAAGAGACGAAAGAAAAAAAGGGAATAAGAGAAAGAAGAAGAGAAAGAAGACGAAGAAGAAGACAAAGAAGAAGAAAAAAAAGGAAGATGAGGAAGAGAAAAAGAATATGAATAAGTAGAAGAAGCAGAAAAAGCAGATGAAGAAGAAGGGGAGGAGAAAGATGAAAGAACAAGAAGATGGAAAAAAGATAAAAAAAGAGAAAGAGAAAGAACAAGAGGTGAAAGAAAAAAAAACAGAAAGAAGATGATGAGGAGGAAGAAGAAGAGTAAGAAGTAGAGGAAGAAAAAGAGAAAGAAGAAGAGGAATAAGAAGATGAAGAAGAGGAAGTACAACAAGTAAGGAAACTCTTGTCGGAGGTGCCCGACTAGGAAATACCCTAAACCCCGCCTATCGGCGGCTTTAAATGCACTTCAAAGTTTGTATACAATTTTAAATTAAATTAAAAAATTAAAAAAAAAAGATTAAGTAACATGCATTAAAATAGTTTTGACGTCAGCTTAGAGAATCGAACCCGAGACTTTATGTCGGCGATCATCGCTTCTACCAACACAGCCGTTGCAGTTCATGAGAGTGAGAGAGCGAATTCCTAAGTAAAGTTATTGAGCTACTGAGCTACTGCTACTGAGCTGCTGAATTTCTACTTAAAATTCATCCCCAATTTGTCTTTGTTGTTGTTGTTATGAATTCTTCGAATTTTCTAGATGCTTCTGCTGCTGTGGCCACGCGCGTGTGTACGTAAACGTTTGCTAAACGTTTCGTTTAATAACATAATAGATTTGATCTATACATACATACATATGTATATTATATTGACTTTATTTAAATTATATCAATGTTATTTTTATTTTATCTATATGTAAATATATATATATATAAGTTTGTACCTACATACATATGTACATGTATATTACAAGCAACGCATACATACACCAGCACACGCATACGCTCTGCTAACTGTGCAGTTTACTCAGCGACTGC
>JAWNOX010000163.1:0-15910 GCA_035045555.1 Drosophila fulvimacula | reverse complement strand
CTCTTCCTCTTGCTCTTCCTCTTCCTCTTCCTCTTCCTCTTCCTCTTCCTCTTCCTCTTCCTCTTCCTCTTCCTCTTCCTCTTCCTCTTCCTCTTCCTCTTCCTCTTCCTCTTCCTCTTCCTCTTCCTCTTCCTCTTCCTCTTCCTCTTCCTCTTCCTCTTCCTCTTCCTCTTCCTCTTCCTCTTCTTCCTCCTCATCTTCTTCTTCTTCTTCCTTATCTTCTTACTCCTCTTATTTCTCCTCTTCTTTGTTTCTTCTCCTTCATCTTCTTTTTCTTCTTCTTTTTTTCGCCTTCGTCTCCTTTGTCTTTTTCTTCTTCTCTCTCTTCTTCTTTCTCTTCTTCTTCGTCTTCTTCTTCTTCTTCTTTCGCTTCTTATTCCTCTTCCTTTTTCTTTTTCTTTTTCGCCTTATTCTCCTTATTCTTCTTCCTTTTCCTTTTCCCCTATATCATCTTCTTCTTCTTTTTTTTTCTCTTCTTCTTCTATATCTTCTGTTTCTTCATCTTCTTCTTCCTTTAATTCATCTTCTCCTTCGTCTTTATCTTCTTCTTCCTCTTCTTCTTCTGCTTCTTTTAATTCATATTCCTCTTCCTTTTCCTTTTCCTCTTGCTCTTCCTCTTCTTCTTCTTCTTCCTTCTCATCTTCTTTCTCTTCTTATTTCTCCTAATTTTTTTTCGTCGTCATCTTCTTTTTCTTCTTCTTCTTCTTCTTCATATTCTTTTTCTTTTTCTTCTTCTTTTAATACATCTTCTCCTCTTCTTTTTCTTCTTCGTCTTTCTCCCTTCTTCTTTTTTGTCTTTTTCTTCTTCTTCTTCTTTCTTGCTCTTTCTCTTGCTGGAACGAAGAGAAAGGTTTTCATCTCTCATCGTTTTCTTTTTCATCTCTTCATCTACTTTTTTTCCTTTTTCTCCTTCTTCATATTTTTTCTTCTCCTTCTTCCTTTTTTTCATCTTCTTCTTTGTTCTCTTCTTCTTCTTCTTCCTTCTCGTTCTCTTCTTCTTCTTCCATTTTTCACCTTCTTCCTTGTTCTCTTCTTTTTTCTCTTCCACTTCTTCTTCTTCTTCAACTTTCTCTTCTCTTTTTTTTTTCATCTTCTTCCTTCTCTTTCGCCACCTCTTCTTCTTCCTCTTTTTCTTCCTCTTCTTCTTCTTCTTATTTTTTCTCTTTTTGTTCATCCTCTTCTTCATCTTCTTATTCCTCTTTTTGTTTCTCTTTTTTTTTATCTTCTTCTTCTTCTTCTTCTTGTTTTATTTCTTTTTCTTTTTCTTTTTTCTTCTTCTTTCTGTTTTCTTCTTCATCATCTTCTTCTTATTGTTATTCCTCTCATTTTTATTCTTCGTCTTTTTTTTCTTTTTGTTCTTTTGCTTCCACTTCTGGTTCCTCTTCTCCTTCTTCGCATTTGTCTTCTTCTTCTTCTTCTTCCTCATCTTCTTTCTCTTTTTATTTCCCCTCTTCTTTTTTTCATCGTCTTCATCTTCTTTTTCTTCGTCTTTATTTTCTTTTTCTTCTTTTCGTCCTTTCTCTTCTTCTTCCTCTTCTTCTTCGTCTTCTCCTTCTGCTTCTCCTTTTCCTTCTTCTTCTTTCGCTTCTTATTCCTCTTCCTTTTCATCTTCCATTTCTTCATCTTTTCTCTTATTTTCCTTATTCTTCTTCCTCTCCTTTTTCATTTTTTTCTACTTCTTTTAATTCATCTTCTCCTTCGTCTTCTTCTTCTTCTTCCTCTTTCTCTCTTCCCTTTTTTCGTCTTCTTCGTCTTCTTTCTCTTCTTCTTCTTTCTTGCTCTTTCTCTTCTTTTTCATCTCTTTTGCTTCTTCTTCATCTTCTTTTTTTCCTTTTTCTCCTTCTTCATATTTTTTTTTCTTCTTCTTCTTCTTCTTTGTCCTCTTCTTCTTCTTTTTTCTCTTCCTATTCTTCTTCTTCTTCTTTCACTTCTTTTTCTTCACTTTCTTTTTGTTCTTCTTCCTTCTCGTTCTCTTCTTCTTCTTCTTTGATTTCTTCATCATATTTTTTGTCCTCTTCTTATTTCTTCTCTTTTTCTTCTTCCTCTTCTTCATTTTCTTTGTCCTCTTCTTATTTCTTCTCTTTTTGTTTTTCCTCTTCTTCATCTTCGTCTTTCTCTTTTTCTTCTTTCATCTCTTCTTTTTTATCTTTTTTTCTACTTTTTGTTCTTTTTTCTCTTCATCTTTCTCCTCCTCTTCTTTTTCATCTTCTTTTTCTGCTTCTCCTACATCTTCATTTTCTTTTTCTCTTCCACATCTTCCTTTTCTCCTTTTCTTCTTCTTCTTTGTCTTCTTATTCTTCTTCGTCTTCTTCTTTCTCTTATTCTTTCACTTTTCCTTCTTTTAACTCTTGTTCTTTCCCTTTATCTTCTTTCTCATATTTTCTTCTTCTTCTTCTTCTTTCTTATCTTCATTTTTTTTCTCTTTTTTCTTTATCTTCTTCTTTTTCTTTTTCCTTTATCTCTTGGTCTTATTTTTCGTTTCTTCTTCTTTGTTCAATTTTTCTTCTTCATCATCTTTTTCTTTTTATTATTCTTCTTCTTCTTTTTCTACGTCGTGTTTTTTCTTCCTCTTCTTCTTTTTCTTCTTTTTGTTTTTCTGCTTCTTCTTCTGGTTCCTCTTCTCCTTCTTCGAATTTATCTTCTTCGTCTTTCTCTTGTACTTCCTTTTCTCCATATTCCTCTTCCTTTTCATATTCCTCTTCCTCTTCATCTTCTTCTTTTTCTTCTTCTTCTTCTTTTTCATCTTCTTGTTCTCTCTCTCCTTCTTCGTGTTCTTCTTCTTTCGTTTCTTATTCCTCTTCCTTTTCATCTTCCGTTTCTTCGTCCTTTTCCTCTTATTTTCCTTATTCTTCTTCCTTTTCCCCTATATCCTCTTCTTCTCCTTCATCTTCTTTCTCTTCTTCTTTCTCTTATTCTTTCACTTTTTCCTCTTTTAACTCATGTTCTTTCCCTTTATCTTCTTTCTCATCTTTTGTTCTTCTTCTTCTTTCTTGTCTTCATTTTTCTTCTCCTTTTTTCTTCATCTTCTTTTTCTGCTTGTTCTACTTCTTCATCTTATTTTTCTCTTCGTCATCTTCCTTTTCTTATTTTCTTCTGGTTCTTCTTCTTCTTTCTATTTTTCTGCTTTCAACTCTTGTTCTTTGTCTTTCTCTTCTTTCTCATCTTTTTTCCTTCTTCTTCTTCCTTCTTCTCTTCATCTCTCTCCCCCTTTTTTTCTTCATCTTCTTTTGCTCTTCCTCATCTTTCGTTTCTTCTTTCTCTTCTTCTTCTTCGTCTTCTTCTTCTTCTTCCTCTTCTTCTTCTTCTCCTCTTATTCTACATATTCCTCTTCCTCTTCCTCTTCCTCTTCTCTTTCTCTTCTTCGTTTTCTTCTTCCTCTTCCTCTTTCTCTTTTTCTTCTTCTTTCTCTTCTTCTTTCTCTTCTTATTTTTCTTCGTCTTCTATCTTTTTCTTCTTCTTCGTCTTCTGTTTCTTCTTCTTTTATCTCTTTTTCATCTCTCATCTACTTTTTCTCCTTTATCTCCTTCTTCATATTTTTCTTCTCCTTCTTCCTTTTCTTCATCTTCTTCTTTGTTCTCTTCTTCTTCTTCTTCTTCCTTCTCGTTCTCTTCTTCTTCTTCCATTTTTCATCTTCTTCCTTGTCGTCTTCTTTCTTCTTCTTCCTCTTCTTCTTCTTCTTCAACTTTCTCTTCTCTTTTTTTGCATCTTCTTCCTTCTCTTTCGCTTCCTCATCTTCTTCCTCTTCTTCTTCTTCTTATTTCTTCTCTTTTTGTTCATCCTCTTCTTCATCTTCCTATTCCTCTTCTTGTTTCTGTTTTTTTTTATCTTCTTCTTCTTCTTCTTGTTTTATTTCTTCTTCTTTTTCTTTTTTTCTTCTTCTTTCTGTTTTCTTCTTCATCATCTTCTTCTTATTGTTATTCCTCTCATTTTTATTCTTCGTCTTTTTTTTCTTTTTGTTCTTTTGCTTCCACTTCTGGTTCCTCTTCTCCTTCTTCGCATTTGTCTTCTTCTTCTTCTTCTTCCTCATCTTCTTTCTCTTTTTATTTCCCCTCTTCTTTTTTTCATCGTCTTCATCTTCTTTTTTTCGTCTTTATTTTCTTTTTCTTCTTTTCGTCCTCTCTCTTCTTCTTTCTCTTCTTCTTCGTCTTCTCCTTTTCCTTCTTCTTCTTTCGCTTCTTATTCCTCTTCCTTTTCATCTCCCATTTCTTCATCTTTTCTCTTATTTTCCTTATTCTTCTTCCTCTTCTTTTTCATTTTTTTCTACTTCTTTTAATTCACCTTCTCCTTCGTCTTCTTCTTCTTCTTCCTCTTTCTCTCTTCCCTTTTTTCGTCTTCTTCGTCTTCTTTCTTTCTTCTTCTCTTCTTCTTCTTTCTTGCTCTTTCTCTTCTTTTTCATCTCTTTTGCTTCTTCTTCATCTTCTTTTTTTCCTTTTTCGCCTTCTTCATATTTTTTCTTCTTCTTCTTCTTCTTCTTTGTCCTCTTCTTCTTCTTTTTTCTCTTCCTATTCTTCTTCTTCTTCTTTCACTTCTGTTTCTTTACTTTCTTTTTGTTCTTCTTCCTTCTCGTTCTCTTCTTCTTCTTCTTTATTTCTTCATCATATTTTTTGTCCTCTTCTTATTTCTTCTCTTTTTGTTTTTCCTCTTCTTCATCTTCGTCTTTCTCTTTTTCTTTTTTCATCTCTTCTTTTTTATCTTTTTTTCTACTTTTTGTTCTTTTTTCTCTTCATCTTTCTCCTCCTCTTCTTTTTCATCTTCTTTTTCTGCTTCTCCTACATCTTCATTTTCTTTTTCTCTTCCACATCTTCCTTTTCTCCTTTTCTTCTTCTTCTTTGTCTTCTTATTCTTCTTCGTCTTCTTCTTTCTCTTATTCTTTCACTTTTCCTTCTTTTAACTCTTGTTCTTTCCCTTTATCTTCTTTCTCATATTTTTGTTTTTTTCTTCTTCTTTCTTATCTTCATTTTTCTTCTCCTTTTTCTTTATCTTCTTCTTTTTCTTTTTCCTTTATCTCTTGGTCTTATTTTTCGTTTCTTCTTCTTTTTTCAATTTTTCTTCTTCATCATCTTTTTCTTCTTATTATTCTTCTTCTTCTTTTTCTATTTCGTGTTTTTCTTCCTCTTCTTCTTTTTCTTCTTTTTGATTTTCTGCTTCTTCTTCTGGTTCCTCTTCTCCTTCTTCGCATTTATCTTCTTCGTCTTTCTCTTGTACTTCCTTTTCTCCATATTCCTCTTCCTTTTCATATTCCTCTTCCTCTTCATTTTCTTCTTTTTCTTCTTCTTCTTCTTTTTCATCTTCTTGTTCTCTCTCTCCTTCTTCGTGTTCTTCTTCTTTCGTTTCTTATTCCTCTTCCTTTTCATCTTCCGTTTCTTCGTCCTTTTCCTCTTATTTTCCTTATTCTTCTTCCTTTTCCCCTATATCCTCTTCTTCTCCTTCATCTTCTTTCTCTTCTTCTTTCTCTTATTCTTTCACTTTTTCCTCTTTTAACTCATGTTCTTTCCCTTTATCTTCTTTCTCATCTTTTGTTCTTCTTCTTCTTTCTTGTCTTCATTTTTCTTCTCCTTTTTTCTTCATCTTCTTTTTCTGCTTGTTCTACTTCTTCATCTTATTTTTCTCTTCGTCATCTTCCTTTTCTTATTTTCTTCTGGTTCTTCTTCTTCTTTCTATTTTTCTGCTTTCAACTCTTGTTCTTTGTCTTTCTCTTCTTTCTCATCTTTTTTCCTTCTTCTTCTTCCTTCTTCTCTTCATCTCTCTCCCCCTTTTTTTCTTCATCTTTTTTTGCTCTTCCTCATCTTTCGTTTCTTCTTTCTCTTCTTCTTCTTCGTCTTCTTTTTGTTCTTCCTCTTCTTCTTCTTCTCCCTATTCTACATATTCCTCTTCCTCTTCCTCTTCCTCTTGCTCTTTCTCTTCTTCGTCTTCTTCTTCCTCTTCCTCTTTCTCTTTTTCTTCTTATTTCTTTTCTTATTTCTCTTCTTATTTTTCTTCGTCTTTATCTTTTTCTTCTTCTTCGTCTTCTTTTTCTTCTTCTTTTATCTCTTTTTCTTCTTCATCACCTTTTTCTTCTTATTATTATTCTTCTTATTTTTCTACTTCGTCTTTTTTTCTTCCTCTCCTTCATTTTCTTATTTTTGTTCTTCTGCTTCCTCTTCTGGTTCCTCTTCTTCTTCTTCCTCCTCATCTTCTTCTTCTTCTTCCTTATCTTCTTACTCCTCTTATTTCTCCTCTTCTTTGTTTCTTCTCCTTCATCTTCTTTTTCTTCTTCTTTTTTTCGCCTTCGTCTCCTTTGTCTTTTTCTTCTTCTCTCTCTTCTTCTTTCTCTTCTTCTTCGTCTTCTTCTTCTTCTTCTTTCGCTTCTTATTCCTCTTCCTTTTTCTTTTTCGCCTTATTCTCCTTATTCTTCTTCCTTTTCCTTTTCCCCTATATCATCTTCTTCTTCTTCTTTTTTCTCTTCTTCTTCTATATATTCTGTTTCTTCTTCTTCTTCTTCCTTTAATTCATCTTCTCCTTCGTCTTTATCTTCTTCTTCCTCTTCTTCCTCTTCTTCTTTCTCTTCTTCTTCTGCTTCTTTTAATTCATATTCCTCTTTCTTTTCCTTTTCTTCTTGCTCTTCCTCTTCTTCTTCTTCTTCCTTCTCATCTTCTTTCTCTTCTTATTTCTCCTATTCTTTTTTTTCGTCTTCATCTTCTTTTTCTTCTTCTTCTTCTTTTTTTCTTTTTCTTCTTCTTTTAATACATCTTCTCATCTTCTTTTTCGTCTTCGTCTTTCTCCCTTCTTCTTTTTTTGTTTTTTTCTTCTTCTTCTTCTTTCTTGCTCTTTCTCTTGCTGGGACGAAGAGAAAGGTTTTCATCTCTCATCTACTTTTTTTCCTTTTTCTCCTTCTTCATATTTTTTCTTCTCCTTCTTCCTTTTCTTCATCTTCTTCTTTGTTCTCTTCTTCTTCTTCTTCTTCCTTCTCGTTCTCTTCTTCTTCTTCCATTTTTCACCTTCTTCCTTGTCGTCTTCTTTTTTCTCTTCCACTTCTTCTTCTTCTTCAACTTTCTCTTCTCTTTTTTTTGCATCTTCTTCCTTCTCTTTCGCTTCCTCATCTTCTTCCTCTTCTTCTTCTTCTTATTTCTTCTCTTTTTGTTCATCCTCTTCTTCATCTTCCTATTCCTCTTCTTGTTTCTGTTTTTTTTTATCTTCTTCTTCTTCTTCTTGTTTTTATTTTCTTCTTCTTTTTTCTTTTTTTTCTTCTTCTTTCTGTTTTCTTCTTCATCATCTTCTTCTTATTGTTATTCCTCTCATTTTTATTCTTCGTCTTTTTTTTCTTTTTGTTCTTTTGCTTCCACTTCTGGTTCCTCTTCTCCTTCTTCGCATTTGTCTTCTTCTTCTTCTTCTTCCTCATCTTCTTTCTCTTTTTTTTTCCCCTCTTCTTTTTTTCATCGTCTTCATCTTCTTTTTTCGTCTTTATTTTCTTTTTCTTCTTTTCGTCCTCTCTCTTCTTCTTTCTCTTCTTCTTCGTCTTCTCCTTCTGCTTCTCCTTTTCCTTCTTCTTCTTTCGCTTCTTATTCCTCTTCCTTATCATCTCCCATTTCTTCATCTTTTCTCTTATTTTCCTTATTCTTCTTCCTCTTCTTTTTCATTTTTTTCTACTTCTTTTAATTCACCTTCTCCTTCGTCTTCTTCTTCTTCTTCCTCTTTCTCTCTTCCCTTTTTTCGTCTTCTTCGTCTTCTTTCTTTTCTTCTTTCTCTTCTTCTTCTTTCTTGCTCTTTCTCTTCTTTTTCATCTCTTTTGCTTCTTCTTCATCTTCTTTTTTTCCTTTTTCGCCTTCTTCATATTTTTTTCTTCTTCTTCTTCTTCTTCTTTGTCCTCTTCTTCTTCTTTTTTCTCTTCCTATTCTTCTTCTTCTTCTTTCACTTCTTTTTCTTCACTTTCTTTTTGTTCTTCTTCCTTCTCGTTCTCTTCTTCTTCTTCTTTGATTTCTTCATCATATTTTTTGTCCTCTTCTTATTGCTTCTCTTTTTCTTCTTCCTCTTCTTCATTTTCTTTGTCCTCTTCTTATTTCTTCTCTTTTTGTTTTTCCTCTTCTTCATCTTCGTCTTTCTCTTTTTCTTCTTTCATCTCTTCTTTTTTATCTTTTTTTCTACTTTTTGTTCTTTTTTCTCTTCATCTTTCTCCTCCTCTTCTTTTTCATCTTCTTTTTCTGCTTCTCCTACATCTTCATTTTCTTTTTCTCTTCCACATCTTCCTTTTCTCCTTTTCTTCTTCTTCTTTGTCTTCTTATTCTTCTTCGTCTTCTTCTTTCTCTTATTCTTTCACTTTTCCTTCTTTTAACTCTTGTTCTTTCCCTTTATCTTCTTTCTCATATTTTTCTTTTTTTCTTCTTCTTTCTTATCTTCATTTTTCTTCTCCTTTTTCTTTATCTTCTTCTTTTTCTTTTTCCTTTATGTCTTGGTCTTATTTTTCGTTTCTTCTTCTTTTTTCAATTTTTCTTCTTCATCATCTTTTTCTTCTTATTATTCTTCTTCTTCTTTTTCTATTTCGTGTTTTTTCTTCCTCTTCTTCTTTTTCTTCTTTTTGATTTTCTGCTTCTTCTTCTGGTTCCTCTTCTCCTTCTTCGCATTTATCTTCTTCGTCTTTCTCTTGTACTTCCTTTTCTCCATATTCCTCTTCCTTTTCATATTCCTCTTCCTCTTCATCTTCTTCTTTTTCTTCTTCTTCTTCTTTTTCATCTTCTTGTTCTCTCTCTCCTTCTTCGTGTTCTTCTTCTTTCGTTTCTTATTCCTCTTCCTTTTCATCTTCCGTTTCTTCGTCCTTTTCCTCTTATTTTCCTTATTCTTCTTCCTTTTCCCCTATATCCTCTTCTTCTCCTTCATCTTCTTTCTCTTCTTCTTTCTCTTATTCTTTCACTTTTTCCTCTTTTAACTCATGTTCTTTCCCTTTATCTTCTTTCTCATCTTTTGTTCTTCTTCTTCTTTCTTCTCTTCATTTTTCTTCTCCTTTTTTCTTCATCTTCTTTTTCTGCTTGTTCTACTTCTTCATCTTATTTTTCTCTTCGTCATCTTCCTTTTCTTATTTTCTTCTGGTTCTTCTTCTTCTTTCTATTTTTCTGCTTTCAACTCTTGTTCTTTGTCTCTCTCTTCTTTCTCATCTTTTCTCCTTCTTCTTCTTCCTTCTTCTCTTCATCTCTCTCCCCCTTTTTTTCTTCATCTTCTTTTGCTCTTCCTCATCTTTCGTTTCTTCTTTCTCTTCTTCTTCTTCGTCTTCTTTTTGTTCTTCCTCTTCTTCTTCTTCTCCCTATTCTACATATTCCTCTTCCTCTTCCTCTTGCTCTTTCTCTTCTTCGTCTTTTCTTCCTCTTCCTCTTTCTCTTTTTCTTCTTATTTCTTTTCTTATTTCTCTTCTTATTTTTCTTCGTCTTTATCTTTTTCTTCTTCTTCGTCTTCTTTCTTTCTTCTTCTTTTATCTCTTTTTCTTCTTCATCACCTTTTTCTTCTTATTATTCTTCTTCTTATTTTTCTACTTCGTCTTTTTTTCTTCCTCTTCTTCATTTTCTTATTTTTGTTCTTCTGCTTCCTCTTCTGGTTTCTCTTCTCCTTCTTCGCATTTATCTTCTTCTTTCTCTTCTTCTTCTTCTCCCACTTCTACATATTCCTCTACCTCTTCCTCTTGCTCTTCCCCTTCTTCTTCTTCCTCCTCTCCCCCTTCTTCTTCTCCTCATCTTATTTCTTTTCTTAATTCTGTTCTTTTTCTTTGTCTTCATCTTCTTTTTCTTCTTTTTCCTTGATCTCTTCTTTTTTCTCTTCCTCTTCTTCTTCTTCTTCTTCTACATTCTCTTCTTCTCTTTCTTTTGCATCTTCTTCCTTCTCTTTCGCTTCCTCTTCTTCTTCCTTTTCTTCTTCCTCTCTTCTTCTTCTTCTTCTTCCTTTTCTTCATCTTCTTCTTTGTCCTCTTCTTCATCTTCTTTGCCTTCTTCCTCTTCTTCTTCTTCTTCTTCTTTCTCTTCTTATTTCTCCTCTTCTTTTTTTTCGTCTTTATCTTATTTCCTTCTTCTTTTTCTTTGTCCTTATCTTCTTTTTCGTCTTCTTGTTCTTTCTCTTTCCATTTCCTTTTTTTTCGTCTTTTTCTTCCTCTTCATCTTTCTCTTCTTCTTCTTTCTTGCTCTTTCTCTTGCTCTTTCTCTTCTTTTTCATCTCCTTTGCTTCTTCTTCCTTTTCTTTTTTTTCTTTTTCTGCTTCTTCATATTTTTTTTCTTCTTCTTCCTTTTCTGCATCTTCTTCTTTGTTCTTTTTTTTTCTTCTTCTTCTTCTTCTTGTTCTTTCTCTTTCTCCCTTCCTCTTTTTCGTCTGCTTTTTTTTCTTCTTCTTTCTCTTATTCATTTTTCTTCCTTGCTCTTTCTCTTCTTTTTCATCTCTTTTGCTTCTTCTTCATCTTCATCTTCTTTTTTCCTTTTTCTCCTTCTTCAAATTTTTGTTTCTTCTTCTTTTTCTTCCTTCTCGTTCTCTTCTTCTTCTTCTTCCATTTCTTCATTTTCTTCTTTGTCCTCTTCTTCATCTTCTTCGTTCTTCTCTTCCTTTTCTTCTTCTTCTTCAACTTTCTCTTATTTACTTTATTTTGCACTCTTTTCTTCTCTTTCGCTTCTTCTTCTTCTTCTCCTTCTTCATATTCTTTTTCTTCTTCTTCCTTTTCTTCATCTTCCTTGTCCTCTTCATCTTCTTCTTTGACCTCTTCTTCTTCTTCTTTTTATTTCTCATCTTCTCTCTCTTCGTCTTTCAATTTTTCTTCTTTCATCTCTTGATCTTTCTCTTTCTCGTCTTTCTCATCTTTTTTTCTTTTTCTCCTTTCGTCTCTTCATTTTTCTCCTCCTTTTTTTCTTCATCTTCTTTTTCTGCTTCTACAACTTCTTCATCTTCTTTTTCTCTTTCTCATCTTTCGTTTCTTCTCTCTCTTCTTCTTCTTCTTTTTGTTCTTCCTCTTCTTCTTCTTCTCCCGCTTCTACATATTCCTCTTCCTCTTCCTCTTGCTCTTCCTCTTCTTTTTCTTCTTTTTCCTCCTCTTCCTCTTCTTCTTCTTTTTCTTTCTCTTCTTTTTTTTCACTTTCTTTTTGCTCTTCTTCCTACTCGTTCTCTTCTTCTTCTTCCATTTTTTCATCTTTTCCTTCGTCCTCTTCTTATTTCTTCTCTTTTTGTTCTTTCTCTTCTTCATCTTCTTAAGAGAAAGATCTCTTTTTCTTCTTTTATTTCTTCCTCTTTGTCTTTCAATTAATTTTGCCTTATTTTCTTCTTCTTGTTCTTTCTTCTCTTCATCTTTCTCCTCCTCTTCTTCTTTATCTTCTCTTTCTGCTTCTGCTTATTCATCTTCTCTTTGTGTTCCTCATCTTCCTTTTCTTCTTCTTCTTTGTCTTCTTCTTCGTCTTGTTCTTTCTTTTCATATTTCTTTTATTCTTTTTCTTTTTCCTGTTTCATCTCTTGCTCTTTCTCTTTCTATTCTTTCTCATCTTTTCTCCTTCTTCTTCTTCTTTCCTCTCCTCCTCTTCCTCTTCTTCTCTCTTATTTCTTTTCTTATTTCTGTTCTTCTTCTTTTCTTCGTTTTCATCTTCTTCTCCTTCCTCTTCATCTTCATTTTCTTCTTCTTCTTCTTCTTTTATCACTTATTTTCTTCTTTTTTTTTTCTTCAGCATCTTCTTATTATTATTATTCTTCTTATTTTTCTTCATCCTCTTCTTCTTTTTCTTTTTTTGTTCTTCTGCTTCCTCTTCTGGCTCCTCTTCACCTTCTTCATATATATCTTCTTTTTCTTTCTCTTCTCCTTCTTTTACCTTTTCTTCATATTCGTCTTTCCTTTCCTCTCCCTCTTCCTCTTCTTTTTCTTACACATCTTCTTCGTCTTCTTTTTCTTCTTATTTTTCTTCGTCTTCATCTTCTTTTTCTGCGTCTTTTTCTTCTTGTTCTTCTCTGTCTTCTTTTTCCTCTTATTCTTCGTCTTCTTCTTCTGCTTCTCCTTCTTCCTCTTCTTCTTTCGCTTCCTATTCCTCTTTCTTTTCATCTTCCGTTTCTACATCTTTTTCCTCTTATTCTCCTTATTCTTCTTCCTTTTCCTTTTTCCCTATATCCTTTTCTTCTTCTTTTTCCCTTTTTCTTCTTCATCTCCTTTTTCTTCTTCTTTTTTCTTTAAATTATCTTCTCGTCTTCTTCTTCTTCCACTTCTTCATCTTGCACTTTTCTTCTTCTTCTTCTCTCTTCTCTTCCTTTTCTTCTTCTTTATTTTTGTCCTCTTCTTCTTATTCTTATTATTTCTTTTCTTCATCTTTCTCCTCCTCTTCTTCTTTATCTTCTTTTTCTGCTTCTTCTACATCTTCATCTTCTTTTCTTTTCTTCTCGTCCTCATCTTTCTTTTCTTCTTCTTCGTCTTCTTCTTTCTCTGCTTCTTTCACTTATTCTTCCTTCATCTCTTGTTTTTTCTCTTTCTCTTCTTTCTCATCGTTTTTACTCTTCATCTTTTTTTTTCTTTTCATCTTTCTTCTCCTTTTTTTATACCCTGAACCCATTAAAAATGGGTAATCAGGGTATAATGGTTTTGTTGCAGCCCAAATGTATGTAACAGGCAGAAGGAGGCGTGGCAGACCCCATAAAGTATATATATTCTTGATCAGGACGACAAGCCGAGTCGATTGAGCCCTGTCCGTCTGTCTGTCTGTCCGTCTGTCCGTCTGTCCGTATGTTTGAACGCGTGGATCTCAGAACCTATAATAGCTAGAGACTTGAACTTTTTTTTTATAGATTCGTGTATATCACGCGCAGGTCGAGTTTGTTTTAGAAATTCGATAACTCTTCTCGTTCTTTATTTATCGATTAAAAACGAAATCGATTTTCAGTTTTAAAATTATATCTTCTACATCTTTATAGTTAGAGACTCCAAATCTTGTATTTAGCTTAATGGGACTTTTATACAATTTTGATTTTTGTTAAATTTTGGATGCCACGCCCCCTTCGCCCAAATTTTCAAAACACTTATTTCAAATACTAGAGACTTGTGCTTTTGCACATACACGCATATGAATGATATAATTACGCTGCGCAAGTTTGATTAAGAAAGTCGATCTACAAAAAAAGTTATTAAGCATTTAGTTTCCCATAACACGCACATATTGGCGCAGCGAAGTCGCTGAGTAAACTGCGCAGTTAGCAGAGCGTATGCGTGTGCGTGTGTATGTATGCGTTGCTTGCAATATACATACATATGTATGTACACATGTACATACTGTATATATTTACATATATATAAAATAAGAGTAACATTGATATAACTTAAATAAAGTCAATATAATATATGTACATATGTATGTACATACATACATACATATGAATAGATGAAATGCATTATGTTATTAAACGAAACGTTTACCAAACGTTTACGTACAGACGCGCGTGGCAACAGCAGCAGAATCATCTAGAAAATTCGAAGAATTCATAACAACAACAACAAAGACAAATTGGGGATGAATTTTCAGCAGAAGTTCAGCAGCTCAGTAGCAGCAGTAATCCCATAACTGTACTTAGGAATTCGCTATCTCACTCTTATGTATTGAAACGGCTGTGTTGATAGAAGCGATGATCGCCGACATAAAGTCTCGGGTTCGATTCTCTAAGCTGACGTCAAAACTTTTTTAGTGCAAGTTACTTAATATTTTTTTTTTAATTTTTTAATTTAATTTAAAATTGTATACAAACTTTGGAGTGCATTTAAAGCCGCCGATAGACGGGGTTCTGGGTATTTCCCAGTCGGGCACCTCCGACTAGAGTTTCCTTACTTGTTCTTCCTTTTCTTCATCTTCTTATTCCTGTTCTTCTTTCTCTTTTTCTTCCTCTTCTTCTTCCTCTTCTTCTTCTTCCTCCTCTTCTTCATCTTCTTCTTTCTCTTTTTCTTCTTTCATCTCTTGTTCTTTCTCTTTCTCTTCTTTTTATCTTTTTTCCATCTTCTTGTTCTTTCATCTTTCTCCTCCTCTTCTTCTTCATCTGCTTTTTCTGCTTCTTCTACTTATTCATCTTCTTTTTCTCTTCCTCATCTTCCTTTCTTTCTTCTTCTTTGTCTTCTTCTTCGTCTTCTTCTTTCTCTTCTTCTTTCTCTTATTCTCTTTTTTTCTTTCATCTTTTTTTCTTTCTCTTTCTCTTCTTTCTTATTTTTTTTTCTTCTTCTTCTTTCTTCTCTTCATCTTTCTCCTCCTTTTTTTCATCATCTTCTTTTTCTGCGTCTTTTACTTCTTCATCATCTTTTTTCTTCTTCTTCTTCTTCCTTTATCCCCTTTTCTTCTTTTTCTTTTTATTCTTCTTTCTCTTTTTCTTCTTCCCTCTCTTCTTCTTCGACTTCTTCTTCTGCTTCTTTCTCTTCTTCTTTCACTTCTTATTCCTCTTCCTTTTCATCTTCCGTTTCTACATCTTTTTCCTCTTATTCTCCTTATCCTTCTTCATTTTCCTTTTTCCCTATATCCTTTTCTTCTTCTTTTTCCCTTTTTCTTCTTCATCTCCTTTTTCTTCTTCTTTTTCTTTAAATTATCTTCTCGTCTTCTTCTTCTTCCACTTCTTCATCTTGCCCTTTTCTTCTTCTTCTTCTTTCTTCGCTTCCTTTTCTTCTTCTTTATTTTTGTCCTCTTCTTCTTCTTCTTATTATTTCTTCTCTTGATCTTTCTCTTCCTCTTCTTCTTTATCTTCTTTTTCTGCTTCTTCTACATCTTCATCTTCTTTTCTTTTCTTCTCGTCCTCATCTTTCTTTTCTTCTTCTTCGTCTTCTTCTTTCTCTGCTTCTTTCACTTATTCTTCTTTCATCTCTTGTTTTTTCTCTCTCTCTTCTTTCTCATCGTTTTTACTCTTCATCTTTTTTCTTCTCTTCATCTTTCTTCTCCTTTTTTTTCATCTTCTTTTTCTGCTTCTTCTACTTCTTTATCTTCTTTTTCTCCTTCTCATCTCTTGTTTCTTCTTTCTCTTCTTCTTTGTCCTCTTTGTGTTCTTCCTCTTCTTTTTCTTCCCCCTCTTCCTCTTATTCTTCTTCCTCATATTATTTCTCTTCTTCTTCTTTTTCTTCGCCTTCGTCTTCTTTTTCTTCATCTTCTTTTATCTCTTCTTCTTCTCTTTCTTTTCTTCTTCTTCTTTCTCTTTTTTCTTCTTCTTCTTCTTCTTCTTCTTCTTCCTTTTGTTCATATTCCTCTTCCTTTTCCTCTTCCTCTTCTTTTTCTTCTCTTCTTATTTCTCATCTTCTTTCTCTCATCTTCTTTCTATTCTTATTTCTCCTTTTCTTTTTTTCTTCGCCTTCATCTTCTTTTTCTTTGTCTTCGTCTCCTTTTTCTTCTTTTTCTTCTCTCTCTTCTCCTTCTTCTCTCTCTTCTTCTTCCTCTTATCCTTTGCGTTCTTCTTCTGCTTCTCCTTCTTCCTCTTCTTCTTTCGCATCTTTTTCCTCTTCCTTTTCATCTTCCGTTTCTTCATCTTTTTCCTCTTATTCTCCTTAGTCTTCTTCCTTTTCCTTTTCCCCTGTATCCTCTTCTTCTTCTTCTTTTTTCTCTCTTTCTTCTTCATCTTCTTCTTCTTCCTTTAATTCATCTTCTCCTTCGTCTTCTTCTTCTACTTGTCCTTCCTCTTTCTCGCTTCCTCTTTCTCGTCTTCTTCTTCTTCTTTCTCTTCTTCTGTCTCTTCTTCTTTTTCTTCTCTTCTTTCTTACTCTTTCTCTTACTCTTTCTCTTCTTTTTCATCTTTTTTGCTTCTTCTTCATTTTCTTTTTTTCCTATTTCTCCTTCTTCATATTTTTTCTTCTTTTTCTTGTTCCTTATTTTCATCTTCTTCTTTGTCCTCTTCTTCTTTCTTCTCTTCCCCTTCTTTTTCTTCACTTTCTTTTCGTTCTTCTTCCTTCTCGTTCTCTTCATCGTCTTCTTACATTTCTTCAGCTTCT
>JAWNOX010000162.1:0-11245 GCA_035045555.1 Drosophila fulvimacula | reverse complement strand
AACTCACATATTGTATCGAAAGATTCAATTGGGACATTGATTTTAAATGAAGCAATTTCACGAGGAGTCGCAAAATTAAACTTCGTTATAAATACTTTAGATGAAATTTTACTTTCAATAAAAGCAGACACAGCCTCACATGTCGTATCTGATGAAAGCCTAGAAACTTGCTTTCGAAGAGACACAACAGATAAATGGGGTAATATAGGAGTAGGAGACGGTGTAGGAGACGGTGACTGAATGTTGTTCTTAGATTGAGCAACACTCGGAGAAGCTTTACCTTTTTTATTAGTGGCCTTTTGAATGTCTGTGCTGACACTAGACCCAGATATTACAACAGAATCATCAGGTATTGGAATTGATAATTCTTGACAAGGGGTTGATAAGGTAGGAGATGATAATTGAATGGAGGGAGGAACTAGCAGTGATGGAGTAATCACTGTATTCAGCGGAGAATCAAACTTATACTGATACAAAATATCTTCTCCAGCTTTTAGTTCCTCTTCTAGCTGTTTTGAAAATTTGCTCAGATTTGAATACTGAACCCGCACAGAATTATACATCTTGGAAAAACTTAATTGTTTTTCCAAACAATCCGGGCAAGACCAGCGTAATCCACCACACCCACTTTTGGGAGCAGCCATGACTCTATCACAGTCACGCCCCGAGATGCCAGCACATTTAATGTGCATTAGATTCTCGCACAACCAGCACCCAACAAATTGCATTTGTGCAGAATCAGTGATATGCCGAAGTGTACATGATTTCTTACAGCAAATCATATTGGCAAGTAGGGGAGATAATCAAAACAAAAATACAAACAGATTTAGATAGAAAAAAATAAAAGATAAAAGACGAAGAGTTGATTAACTGTGATTGAGAGAAACAAAAATCACAAACAACAACACTCAGCTACTACAAAGATCAAAAGAATAATTAGTAGATGAAGAAACAGAAAATAGAGCGGGAGAGAGCTGCACTACAAACGCAATAAATTTCGCAAGAAACAAAAACAAAACGCTAAGCTAAGCGTGAGCGATGCGACAGCGAACACACACACTAACCCGTGTAAAAAGCTGAGCGTGAACAAGCGACAGCGAACACACACACTAACGCGTTTAAAAAAAAGAACAGAAAAGCAAATAAGAACAACGAAAGAATAGAAATACTAAAACGAAAATTGCAATTTAGATATACACCGACGCTCACAAAACTATTGTAAATAAAATAAAAAACACAATGCTTATAAGCAAAAATCACGGCAGTATCAAACCAAAAATGCAATAATCACCAATATACAAATAATGTGTAAATATACAACAAATTAAAGAACTGAAATAATCAAAAGTACGGAGCGTAAACAAAAACACGTCTTACTCTCACAAACTCAGAACTCTCTCTATGACGAAGAGACGAAAAAATAAGATGAAGAAGTAGAAGAAGCAGAAAAAGAATATGAAGAAAAAAAGGAGGAGAAAAATGAAGAGAAGAAAAAAGAAGAAGAAAAAGAAAAGATGAGAAAGAAGAGAAAGAGAAAGAACAAGAGATGAAAGAAGAAAAAGAGAAAGAATAAGAGAAAGAAAAACAGAAATAAGAAGACGAAGAAGAAGAAGAAGAGGAAGAAGAAGAAGAAGTGGAAGAAAAAGAGAAAGAAGAAGAGGAATAAGAAGATGAAGAAGAGGAAAACAAAAAGAGCAGCAATAAGAAGAAGAAGAGGGACAAAAAAGATGATGAAGAAAAGGAAGCAGAAAAATAAAATGAAGAATAAGCAAAAGAGATGAAAAAGAAGAGAAAGGGCAAGAGAGAGAGCAAGAAAGAAGAAGAAGAGAAAAAAGAAGAGAAAGAAGAAGAGGACGAAAAAGAGGAAGGGAGAAAAAGGAAGAACAAGAAGAAGAAGAAGACGTAGGAGAAGATGAATTAAAGGAAGAAGAAAAAAAAGAAACAAAAGAAAGATGAAGAAGAAGAATGGAAAAAAGAAGAAGAAGACAATATAGGAGAAAAGGAAAAGGAAGAAGAATAAGAAGCGAAAGAAGACGAGGAACAAAAAGTAGCAGAAAAAGAATATGAAGACGAAGAAAAAGAAGAGGAATAAGAAGACGAGAATTAAGAAGAGAAAGAAGATGACTAAGAAGAAGAAGGAGAGGAGGAAGAAGAAGAAGAGGAAGAGAAAAAAGAAGATAAAGACGAAGGAAAAGAAGAAGAAGACAAATAAGAAAAGAAATAAGATGGGGATGAAGAAGAAGAGGACCAGGAGAAAGAAGAAACGAAAGATGAGGAAGACAAAAAGAACATGAAGAAGTAGAAGAAGCAGAAAAAGAAGACGAAGAGTAAGAGGAAGAGTAAGAGGAATATGTAGAAGAGGGAGAAGAAGAGGAAGAACAAAAAGAAGACGATAAGGAAGAAGAAAAAGAATAAACGATAGATGAGGAAGAGAAAAAGATGATGAAGAAAAAAACGTGGAGAAAGATGAAGAGAAGAAGGAAGAAGAAGAAGAAAAAAAGATGAGAAAGAGAAAGAACAAGAGATGAAAGCAGAAAAATAGAAAGAAGAGAAAGAAGAAGACGATGAAGAAGAAAATAAGAAAAGGAAGATGACGAAGAGAAAAATAAGATGAAGAAGTAGAAGAAGCAGAAAAAGAAGATGAAGAAAAAAAGGAGGAGAAGAAAAAGAAGATGAAAAAGAAGAAGATGATATAGGGGAAAAGGAAAAGGAAGAAGAATAAGGAGAATAAGAGGAAACTAAATATGGAGAAGGAGAAAAAGGAAAAAAGGATGAAGAAGAAGCAAAAGAGATGAAAAAAAAGAGAAACAGCAAGGAAGAAGAAGATAAAGAATAAGAAGAGAAAGAAGAAGAGAAAGAAGAAGAAAAAGACGAAAGAGAAGATGAATTAAAGGAAGAAGAAGAGGAAGAAAAAGAAGATATAGAAAAAGAAGAGAAAAAAGAAGAAGATGATATAGGGGAAAAGGAAAAGGAAGAAGAATAAGAAGAATAAGAGGAAAAAAAAAGAGAAAGAAAAAGAAAGATGAAAAGGAAGTGGAATAAGAAGCGAAAGAAGAAGAGGAGGAAGAAGAAGCAGAAGAAGAGGAAGACAAAGAAAAAGAAAAAGACAAAGGAGACGAAGGCGAAGAAAAAGAAGAAGAAAAAAAAGATGAAGACGAAGAAACAAAGAAGAGGAGAAATAAGAGGAGTAAGAAGATAAGGAAGAAGAAGAAGAAGAGGAAGATGAAGAGGAAAGGGAAGCGGAATATGAAGAAAGGGAAGAAGAAGAATATAAATGCGAAGAAGGAGAAGAGGAACCGGATGGTGAAGAAGATGAAGACGAAGAAACAAAGAAGAGGAGAAATAAGAGGAGTAAGAAGATAAGGTATAAGAAGAAGAAGAGGAAGATGAAGAGGAAAGGGAAGCGGAATATGAAGAAAGGGAAGAAGAAGAATATAAATGCGAAGAAGGAGAAGAGGAACCGGAAGAGGAAGCAGACAACAAAAAGAAGAGAAAGAAGAAGAGGAAGAAAAAATACGAAGAAGAAAAATAAGAAGAATAATAATAAGAAGCAGAAAATGACGAAGAAGAAATACAGAAAGAAGCAGAAAAACAAAAAGATGGGGAAGTGATAAAGGAAGAAGAAGAAGAAGAAGAAGAAGAAGAAAAAAAGATAAGGAAGAAGAAAAAGAAGAAGAAGAGAAATAAGAAAAGAAATAAGATGAGGAAGGAGAAGAAGAGGAAGAGGAAGATGAATATGAAGAAGAAGCAGGAAAAGAAGATAATGAAAAAAAGGATGAGAAAGATGAAAAGAATAAAGAAAAAGAATAAGAAAAAAAGATGAGAAAGAAGAGAAAGAGAAAGAACAAGAGATGAAAGAAGAAAAAGAGAAAGAATAAGAGAAAAAAGAAGAAGAAGAAGAAGAAGAAAGAGAGAAAGAAGAAGAGTAAGAAGATGAAGAAGAGGAAGAACAAAAAGAAGACGAAGAAGAAGAAGAGAAAGAAGAAACGAAAGATGACGAAGAGAAAAAGAAGATGAAGAAGTAGAAGAAGCAGAAAAAGAAGATGAAGAAAAAAAGGAGGAGATAGATAAAGAGAAGAAGGAAGAAGAAGAAGAAAAAAAGATGAGAAAGAAGAGAAAGAGAAATAACAATAGATGAAAGCAGACAAATAGATAGAATAAGAGAAAGAAGAAGAGAAAGAAGAAGAAGAAAAGAAGAAAGGGAAGATGAGGAAGAGAAAAAGGAGATGAAGAAGTAGAAGAAGCAGAAAAAGAAGATGAACAAAAAAGAAGGGAAAAGATGAAGAGCAGAAGAAACAAGTAAGGAAACTCCAGTCGGAAGTGCTAGGAAATACCCTGAACCCCGCCTATCGGCGGCTTTAAAGTTTGTATATAATTTTAAATTAAATTAAAAAATTAAAAAAAAAAGATTCTGAGTTTGTGAGAGTAAGACGTGTTTATTGTTTGCGCTCCGTACTTTTCAATATTTCTGTTCTTTAATTTGTTGTAAATTTATACATTATTTGTGTATTGGTGATTATTGCATTTTTAGTTTTGATACTGCCGTGATTTTTGCTTATAAACATTGTGTTTTTTATTTTATTTACAATAGTTTTGTGAGCGTCGGTGTATATCTAAATTGCAATTTTCGTTTTAGTATTTCTATTCTTTCGTTGTTCTTATTTGCTTTTCTGTTCTTTTTTTAAACGCGTTAGTGTGTGTGTTCGCTGTCGCTTGTTCACGCTCAGCTTTTTACACGGGTTAGTGTGTGTGTTCGCTGTCGCATCACTCACGCTTAGCTTAGCGTTTTGTTTTTGTTTCTTGCGAAATTTATTGCGTTTGTAGTGCAGCTCTCTCCCGCTCTATTTTCTGTTTCTTCATCTACTATTTATTCTTTTGATCTTTGTAGTAGCTGAGTGTTGTTGTTTATGATTTTTGTTTCTCTCAATCACAGTTAATCAACTCTTTGTCTTTTATCTTTTATTTTTTTTACTATCTAAATCTGTTTGTATTTTTGTTTTGATTATCTCCCCTACTTGCCAATATGATTTGCTGTAAGAAATCATGTACACTTCGGCATATCACTGATTCTGCACAAATGCAATTTGTTGGGTGCTGGTTGTGCGAGAATCTAATGCACATTAAATGTGCTGGCATCTCGGGGCGTGACTGTGATAGAGTCATGGCTGCTCCCAAAAGTGGGTGTGGTGGATTACGCTGGTCTTGCCCGGATTGTTTGGAAAAACAATTAAGTTTTTCCAAGATGTATAATTCAGTGCAGGTTCAGTATTCAAATCTGAGCAAATTTTCAAAACAGCTTGAAGAGGAACTAAAAGCTGGAGAAGAAATATTGTATCAGTATAAGTTTGATTCTCCGCTGAATACAGTGATTACTCCATCACTGCTAGTTCCCCCCTCCATTCAATTATCGTCTCCTACCTTATCAACCCCTTGTCAAGAATTATCAATTCCAATACCTGATGATTCTGTTGAAATATCTGGGTCTAGTGTCAGCACAGACATTCAAAAGGCCACTAATAATAAAGGTAAAGTTTCTCCGAGTGTTGCTCAATCTAAAAACAACATTCAGACACCGTCTCCTACACCGTCTCCTACACCGTCTCCTACTCTTATATTACCCTATTTATCTGTTGTGTCTCCTCGAAAGCAAGTTTTCTTATCTAGGCTTTCATCAGATACGACATGTGAGGCTGTGTCTGCTTTTATTGAAAGTAAAATTTCATCTAAAGTATTTATATCGAAGTTTAATTTTGCGACTCCTCGTGAAATTGCTTCATTTAAATCAATGTCCCAATTGAATCTTTCGATACAATATGTGATCCAAACTTTTGGCCACCTCATGTTGTTGTACATGAATTCAAACCTAAGATTCGGAATAGAATTTCTCCAGTGTCTTTAAATCCCGTTTCGGTACAACCTTCATCTGAGGCTGTTTCAAAAAACTAAGTTTCTTTCCATCTTTTCCGCAGCTATCTATTATTTATCAAAATGTTCGAGGCCTTAATTCTAAATTAAAAAATCTATTTCTGCATAGCTGTAGTGTCCAATCTGAACTTATAGCCCTCACTGAAACGTGGTTAAGCCAAAATGTTTATAATAGTGAGGTTTTTTCAAATAATTTCACTATTTATAGACTTGATCGCGCGTCTCGTAGAGGGGGTGGTGTTTTAATAGCTGTTAAATCCCATTTCCTCTCTGAATCTTTTACATTCTCATCAATTCACAATGTTGAAATTATTGGAGTTAAAATAACTTTTCAGTCTTGTTCCCTATACGTTACTTGTTCATATATCCCTCCCTCTTCCGATTTACAAGTTTATAGTCATCATATATCTTGTATTAAAGAAATGTATGAATATGTTGAAGATAATGACTTATTTCTTGTGTTGGGTGACTTTAATATACCTAACACTTCTTGGGCCTCATTTCCTAATTCGAATTATCTTATTCCAACAATTGATCATTATTTTTTTGATGAATTGTTTAATCTTTCTATGTATCAGATGAACTCAATTTCTAATCATTTAAATCGTTCTCTTGATCTTGTTTTTACTAATGATGACGCCAGCATTAATGTTTTAAGATCATCCCCCTTTTGTATACCTGAGGATTTATATCATCCAACATTAGAGGTTTTAATACCTATTTACTGTCCACCAATTCTTACGCCCTCGTCATCTAAAAAGCGGCGTTGTTTTAATAAATGTAATTTTGTTTTGCTTAATGATCTCATTAATGCAACAGATTGGGCTCCTTTATATGAGGCAGTTGATGTAAACTTAGCAGTTTCAACATTCTACAATACTTTAAATGCTATTCTAGACAAGTGTGTTCCTATGTGTCTTCCCAAATCTTTTTCTAATAAACCTCCCTGGTTCACTTCGACTCTTTCAACTCTAAAAAATTTTAAATCTAAATGTTTTAAAAAGTTCAAAAAGTCGGGTTCGATCGTTGATTGGTCTAAATACTCCTTAGCTAAGGCCAATTTCAATATTTTAAACTCTCGTTGTTATGAGAATTACCTTATACGCTGTAAAAGGCAGTTTGCTCGTGATCCCAAAAGATTTTATTCATTTGTAAATTTGAAGCGTAAATCTTCTGGGTTTCCATCCTCGTTTTTCTTAGGTTGTGACAGTACTTGCAATGATCAAGATACCTCAGATCTATTTGCAAACTTCTTCCAATCCACTTATTCAACTGCCATTTCTGAAACCAATTCTTTTCCAATTTTAAATTCTGAAATTAATGGAAATGCTATTATGGTTTCTAATATTTCTCCTGTCTCTCTTTTATCCGCTATGCGTACGTTGAAATCGTCGTTCTCTCCGGGGGCGGATGGTATTCCGAGTTGTGTGATTAAAGAATGCAGTGCTTCTTTGTGGTCACCTTTATTAAAACTGTTTAATGTGTCTCTTGATACCTCGGTATTTCCTTCAATTTGGAAAGAATCATTTATTATTCCTCTGTATAAAAAAGGAGGAAGATCTGATATTTCAAATTACAGAGGCATTGCCAAGCTTTCTGCTATTCCGAAGTTATTTGAAAAAATTATAACTTCTAATTTACAGCACTTTTGTAAATCCATTATTTCACCATCGCAGCATGGTTTTGTTCAGAATCGATCAACCTCTACGAACTTATTAGAATTTTCATCCCTAGTCAATGAAAGCTTTTTAAAGAAAATGCAAACAGATGTTATATACACTGATTTCAGTAAGGCATTTGACTCTGTTCAGCATGACATCTTGCTTCAAAAGCTTGACCAATTGGGATTTTCTCCTAAACTTCTATTTTGGATTGCTTCCTATTTAAAGGGTAGAACCCAAAGAGTTCTGTTGAGAACATCTATTTCGAAGGTCATATTTGTCTCTTCGGGTGTTCCTCAGGGTAGTCACTTGGGCCCTCTACTTTTCTCCCTATTTATAAATGACCTTCCCAGCTGTATTTCTTACTCTAGGATATTTATGTATGCAGATGATGTAAAACTCTGTCTCTCATACAAGAACTCAATAGATCATCTACGCCTACAGGATGATCTAATATCCTTTCAAAATTGGTGTAAAGCTAATCAGTTGCATCTAAATTGTTCTAAGTGTATGACAATGACTTTCTGTCGTACCACTCCATTTTTTGCTGATTACACAATCAACAATGTGTCCTTGCAACGTATTTCTACAATCAAAGATCTCGGTGTGCTCTTTGACTGTAAACTTAGATTCAATACCCATATTCTAACCATCGTTAATGAAGCCAAAAGTGTACTTGGTTTTATTAAACGATGGTCTAAAGAGTTTAATGATCCGTTTGTCACTAAACTTATTTTTGTCTCGCTGGTACGCCCTATTTTAGAATATTGTTCTATTATATGGTCGCCACAGCAGAAATTGTATCAGGACCGTATTGAATCGGTTCAGAAGCAATTTCTTCTTTTTGCCTTGCGCAATCTAAACTGGGATGGTAACCTTTGTCTACCGTCTTATCATAGTAGGCTTCTTCTTTTGAATCTTCCATCGTTAATCAATCGTAGAATAGTCTTGGGTATTACTTTTCTACATAAGTTAATTAACGGTAGTATTGATTCGCCTTCTCTTCTATTTCAAGTCAACTTCCTAGTTCCTTCCCGTGCTTCTCGTCACTTCTGTCCTCTTTATTTACCTATATGTAACTGTAACTATTGCTTGTACAGTGCGTTTCGTGTTCTATGTACTAAGTACAATACTTATTTCCTTGTATTTAGTTCTGAACTCTCTCTTTCCTTAATAAAATCTTCTCTTTTAGCATATTTCAGAGAAATCACACACACACCACAGTTGTGAGAATGCACCTATGCAATTCTCCTTATTTGTGTAGTGATTTCTCTTATCGTATTTTACTTTTTAAGATTTTTATTTTTTCTTATATTTTTATAACCTTTTTTTAACTTCTTCTATCTTGCTTAGTTTCAATGATATCACTAACCATATCTGGCTGTGATTTGGGGCATAGCTCGTCGGTCCGGCAAATAAAACACCCCCATCGGGTTGGTGATATCATTGCTATATATTGTTAGTATAAGGCTTTTTCTTTTTCCTGTTCTGTTTATAATTTTTAATTTTGTAATTTTATAATTTGACTCACGAATGTAGTCAATTTTCTTTATATAAATAAATAAATAAATATAAATATCTTTTCCTCTTCTGGTTTTTCTTCTCCTTCTTCGCATTTGTCTTCTTCTTCTTCTTCCTCATCTTCTTTCTCTTCTTATTTCTCCTCTTCTTTTTTTCTTCGTCTTCATCTTTTTTTCTTCTTCTTTATCTTCGTCTTCTTTTTCTTCTTCTTCTTCTCTCTTTTCTTCTTTCCTTTTTCTTCGTCTTCTTTTTCTGCTACTTCTTCTTCCTCTTCTTCTTTCGCTTCTTATTCCTCTTCCTTTTCATCTTCCGTTTCTTCATCTTTTTCCCCTTATTCTCCTTATTCTTCCTCCTTTTCCTTTTCCTTTTGCCCTATATTGTCTTCTTCTTTTTTCTCTTCTTCTTCTTCATCTTTCTTTTTTTTCTTCTTCCTTTAATTCATCTTCTCCTACGTCTTCTTCTTCTTCTTGTTCTTCCTTTTTCTCCCTTCCTCTTTTTCGTCCTCTTCTTCTTTCTCTTCTTTTTTCACTTCTTCTTCTTTCTTGCTCTCTCTCTTGCTCTTTCTCCTCTTTTTCATTCCTTTTGCTTCTTCTTCATCTTCTTTTTTCCTTCTTCTCCTTCTTCATATTTTTTGCTTCTTCTTCTTCCTTTTCTTCTTCATCTTCTTCTCTGTCTTTTTCTTCTTATTCTTTTCTTTCTTCTCTTCCTCTTCTTCTTCTTCTTTCTCTTCTTTTTCTTCACATTCTTTTCGATTCTTTCGTCTTTCTCGTTCTTTCGTCTTTCTCGTTCTCTTCTTCTTCCATATCTTCATCTTCTTCTTCTTCTTCGTCTTCTTATTTCTGTTTTTCTTTCTCTTCTTCTTTCTTTTTTTCTTCTTTTATCCCTTGTTCTTTCTCTTTCTCTTATTTATATCTCTTTTTCTTCTTTCTTCTCTTCATCTTTCTCCCCCTCTTCTTTTTCATCTTCTTTTTCTGCTTCATCTAAATCTTCATCTTCTTTTTCTCTTCCTCATCTTCCTTTTCTTCTTCTTCTTTGTCTTCTTATTCTTCTTCGCCTTCTTCTTTCTCTTCTTCTTTCTCTTATTCTTTCACTTTTTCTTCTTTTAACTCTTTTTCTTTCCCTTTATCTACTTTCTCATCATTTTTCTTCTTCTTCTTTCTTCTCCTCATTTTTCTCCTCCTTTTTATCTTCATCTTCTTTTTCTGCTTCTTTTACTTCTTCATTTTCTCTTTCTATCCCTCATCTTTCGTTTCTTCTTTCTCTTCTTCTTCTTTTTCGTCTTCTTTTTGTTCTTCCTCTTCTTCTTCTTCTTCCACTTCTACATATTCCTCTACCTCTTCCTCTTCTTCTTCTTCTTCTTCCTCTTCTCCCCCTTCTTCTTCTTCCTCATCTTATTTCTTTTCTTATTTCTCTTCTTCTTCTTCGTCTTCATCTTCTTTTTCTTCTTCTTTTTCTTCTTCTTCCTTGTTCTCTTCTTTTTTCTCTTCCTCTTCTTCTTCTTCTTCAACTTTCTTTTTTTCCTCTTTCTTTTGCATCTTCTTCCTTCTCTTTCGCTTCCTCTTCTTCTTCTTCTTCTTATTTCTTCTCTTTTTGTTCATCTTCTTCTTCATCTTCTTATTCCTCTTCTTGTTTCTCTCTTTCTTTATATTCTTCTTCTTGTTTTATTTCTTCTTCTTTTTCTTTTTTTTCTTCTTTCTCTTTTCTTCTTCATCATCTTCTTCTTCTTTTTATTCTTCTTCTTATTTTTCTTCTTCGTCTTTTTTTCCTCTTCTTCTTTTTCTTCTTTTTGTTCTTTTGCTTCCTCTTCTCCTTCTTCGCATTTGTCTTCTTCTTCTTCCTCATCTTTTTTCTCTTCTTATTTCTCCTCTTCTTTTTTTTCTTCGTCTTCATCTTCTTTTTCTTCGTCTTTATATTCTTCTTTTTTTATCCTCTCTCTTCTTCTTCCCCTTCTCCTTCTGCTTCTCCTTCTCCTTCTCCTTCTCCCTCTTCTTCTTTCGCTTCTTATTCCTCTTCCTTTTCATCTTCTGTTTCTTCATCTTTTTCCTCTTATTCTCCTTATTCTTCTTCCTTTTCCTTTTCCTCTATATCATCTTCTTTTTCTTCTTCTTTTTCTCTTCTTCTTCATCTTCTTTTTCTTC
>JAWNOX010000161.1:0-20715 GCA_035045555.1 Drosophila fulvimacula | reverse complement strand
GCTATCAGCGTCTGTAGGGTCTGGATATTTTTCGATGACGTCATATTTTTTATCATCGGGCAGTATGCCTTGATCAGTACACTTGTGACCTAGAAAAGTCACTTGGTGCATGAAGAATTTACATATTTCTGGATGTAGCTTAAGGTTGTTTTTTCTGAATAGTTCAAAAACGTTTATTAAGTTTTTAATCATGTGGTTTTTTGAACAACCGATGACTATTAAGTCATCCATATACAAGAACGCTTGCGAAGGGTCGAGTCCAGAAAAGCTATTGTCATCATTCTTTGAAAAGAATTTTGCGCTATTTTAAGACCATATGGTAGTCTTGTGAACTGGTACGAGCCACTGCTCGTTGAAAAGGACGTTAGTTCTCTAGATCTTTCTTTTAATTCTATTTGATGGAATCCAGACATTAAGTCTAGACATGAAAAGTATTTGGCTCTACCTAACTGGTCGAGAATGTCATCGATTCTGGGAAATGGAAATTTATCCGATAGGAGTTTTTTATTGATCTGGCGGTAATCTACTACTAATCGCCATCTTTTTGTAGCAGAACCTGGTAGACATTTCTTAGGTACCGGCAATATTGGGCTATTATATTCTGAGGTGGATGGTTCAACTATTTTATCTAGAATGAGCTTTTCAAATTGTTTATTGATTTCTTCTTTGTGTGCGTGTGGAATTCTATTGTTTTTGGTGTATACTGGATTATTATCATTCAATCTTAGTTCTTGCTTATAAAAATTATTTGTTGTTATTGATTCGGTTTCAAGTCCGAATATGTCTGTATACTGGGAGCATAAATCTTCAAGTTTTGCTTTGAATTGTGATGGAAAGTTTATTGTAAGTTTTTTTATGACATCGTGTCTGTTTTTGCTAATTTCTTGGACTATGTCATAGTCACTTAGCCTTTCGGTTTTTATATTATTAATATGTATTATTTTGGTTACACTTGTTGTATTTAGGACTCGGACAACACTATTTTCTTTACTGGAGATAGTATTTCCAATAAATATTCCTAACTCAATTTCTTGATTCGGAATTAGAACAGTTTGTTCTGTCGATTCTAATTTAATCTGTCGGACTACTTCAGTGCGGGCTGGAAGTAAAATGGCATTGTTATCACAACTATGTGTGATGGGTATTTTTATTTGTAGGTTTAAATTATCTGGCCTAATTATTAGAGTGTCACTAGTATGTGTACAATCTAATAGGCAATTGAATTTTTTTTTTAAGTCTATACCTATAATGCCATCGCTCGGGATTGGAAAGTTTTGTTCAACTAAGTGATAGTTGTGTGGGATTATGTACTTTCCTGTAGATAATTCTCCGAATGCTAAACCTTTTGAAAAAACTGAACCTTCACCGATTCCTGATATTTTAGTTGATATCTTAGTGTTAACATTGTCAAAAATATCGACATTTTCTTTAATTATTGAAATGTCTGCACCAGTGTCTACTAAAAAAGTCAGAGAATTGTTTGTGCTTAAGTTTTTTAGTTTTATAAATAATCCTGAACTAAGATTGATGTTGTATACTATCGCACACTCTGAATATCTTAAGGGATTTACTTTCTGCAGTTCGTATGTTTGCATTGTTTTGGGGATTATGGCCTCTGTTCGAGTTACCACGGCCTCTAGAGTTTCCTCTATTTTGGCCTCTATTGTTCCCTCTATTATTATTATTGTGATTGTAATGGTAATTACCTCTATTTTGGTAATTACCTCTGTTTGAGTTATTGTAACCTCTTTGGTTACCGCGACTACTGTTGCCTCTGTAATAAAAGACAGTGTTGGCGCTTCCTGTAATCTCTGTGCTGCAATGGATATATTTACCCATTACATCATTAAAATTACCGAAATTGCCAGCTTCTAGTATTATACGCAACTTTTCATGTTCACAGTTGTGAATCAGAGCTGATATCGACTCTTTGGTCGAAAATTTATCAGCATTTCCTGGGTCTAAACCTTCGTCAATGTACGCTGCTTCTAGCTGCTTGCGCAGACTGTCAATATCAGTCATATATTGCGATGCTGTTTTACCCTTTTGCTTTATATTTAGTAGTTTTGCTTTGATAACATCAGAGTACTCTCCTTTAACGTTATCATTGAGTTTCCTAATAATATCCTGGATTGTTGTTTCGTTTTGTACTTTATAAAGGATTGTGCCGGTTATCTTTGATTTGATAACTTCAACGGCTAGATCTTCTTGATCTCCTTTAGTCCTATCAGTGATTCTTAACGCTGTTAGAAAGCACTGGAGTGATAGTTTATTACAATTAAATTCGGGGATTGAAGTTGAGACTTGTCTCACATATTGACGGTCTTTTTCTACTGTTGACGTCATGATTACTTCGTTTCCTATATCCACTGAATGTTTTTGTTCAAGATTTGATTGTGGTTCGATATCCATTAATACCGCCGACTCATCAAATATGGCTGGTGTGTTAATTATATTTGGAATAAATAGTTGTAGTCTATGTCTTTCCGATATATATCTAAGATTTTCTCTTAATCTTTTAAACACATCATTTACTTGCGTTACGTACAATTGCATTAATCTATTTAAATTAGTATATACTATCTCACGAATGTTATTATATGATTTTATCATACATTGAACGTGTTTTACATTCGTTGTGTTTGAAATCGGTGCACATTTATTTAGGCACTTAAACCATTTGTCAAACTCAAGACGTTCAAGTTTAATAATGGACGATATTTCGTTCCATTCCATTAGTCGATGAGATGTATATATATATATATATATATACATATATATATATATATATATATATATATTTAAACCTTATCTATCTCATTGGCTCGACTAAGGTATCTCTTTCTGAGCGTTCTTTTGTATATCAGATACGCTTTTAGTATGAGATTTAAGGCTGTGAGTACTACTAGTACAATTAATAGCTGAGTTTGGGTGCCTAGGTGTGGTGTAGGATCCACAAGATCTATGACGTTAATCACGTCTGCTGTGCTATCTTTGACCTTGGACTCATGGCCTCCCATTTTGAAATCAAGAAACTCACTTAAAAAAATTACGAATTAAAATTTAATAAGAGTCGTCCTAGGGTCGTGTGGGACAATTCGAAGAAGGAAACAAACAGTTCATAGAATGAAAACAAATCCTGAACTAAAGGCAAACTCGAAATTTAGTAGTTGGAACGTGATTTAATAATTTTATACATATACATATATAAATGTTCCACTTCACACAAAAATTAAGGATACATTTTTTTCTTTTAAATGCTTAACAATGATCTCCTACCTATTTTGTCGTATGACTTCACGGGCCATACTTTAGCGAGCAATGCAGTTATCGCTTCCGCTTACAATATTTTTCTTAAGTTTAGATATAGTTAATTTTTCTCTGGGGGGAAAAAAAAAAAAATTCCTTTTTCATGTCCCTACCTAATGGTTCGTATAGCTTTACAGGTTATACTTCTATCGGGCAGATAGGATTCCGCTCAATTTTACAATTTGTGGTTTTGTTTTATATTGTATTCCTTATATATACTTAATTACAATTTTTTTTGTTTTGTTTCTTTTTTCATATGCTTAAATTTTAAAAAATAAAAAAAATTTTTTTTTCAATTTTAAATTATGTTTTGTTGATATTTTATCTGCATTCAGCATCAGCTGGTCGTCGCCGGTTGGAACGCTGATGCTCCATCGATGGCGTAAAAGGCGGCCTGCCTTTCACACTTGTAGTCGCGGCTGCTGATGTCCGGGGCCTATGAGCTCAGGCGGTACCGGTGCCGGTCATCGCACCAGTTCTCTCCAGGCAGCAACTGTATTCACAATATGGTGAATACAGGACAGTCTAGAGGACACTTCCTTTCTTCTTTGGGCATTGGCTTTTGCTTTGGAGGAGTAGATTTTTTATTAGCGTTTGTTGTTGGGATATATTTTTGAATATTTATCTCTGAGTGAGTTTGAGATTGTGGCTTTTTGTCTATTTGTGACTTTAAAAAGTCAAGTTCTTGCTGTAGCTTTTGCGCTACAGCCCATAGAGGTGGTGCTTGTTTAGAATACAATAGCCACTTAACGTGTGCTATTCTTTTCTTTATCTTATTTTGCACTCCATTCCTCTTTGCTATCTCACTCAGAATATTCATTTGCTTTTGGTTTTTTTTTTTTTTTCATTTTTCCAAGTCCCTTTTCTCCTCCAGTGCAGCTGAATTTTTTTTATTTTATATCGCCTTGTTGGATATGTTCACGGTCGCCATGTAATAATTAAAGAACCAGACTGGTGTCTTTGACGTCTTCATACTTAATGAATCGGTCTTTCTTTATTCAAAATTGACTTAGCCTAAAGTACATAAGAGAGTATATAGTTCTGTCGCTCAAAGCAGCGGCAGAACGGGAGTATATAGAGTGTCATATGTATTTGTATATATTATTAAATGCACATGCAGAAGGCATATACATTGACGTGCGCTTAGGACCGAATGGTCAGAACGTCATAGTGCTTACGCTGCAGATCTCACGCTCCAGGCCAGTCCACATATAAGCGGCTGATCATATTACAGCACTTGGCGGTGGTTATGTTATGTAAACAAAGCGACAAAGTGTCTCTATGTTTATGCGCTTGATACTCTAACGTTTAATTAGGCCATATGACCACTTTACATATTGTATACACTACAATGTGGTGGGCATATGCTTATTTTTCATATAACACACTCCACCTCTTTCTTTTCATCTTCCGTTTCTTCATCTTTTTCCTCTTATTCTCCTTATTCTTCTCCCTTTTCCTTTTCCCCTTGATCCTCTTCTGATCTTCTTCTTCTTTTATCTCTTCTTCTTCTTCCTCTTCTATTTCTTCATCTTCTTTTTCTCTTCCTCATCTTCTTTTTCTTCGTCTTCTTCTCTCTCTTCATCTTCCTCATGTTCTTTTTCTTCTTCTTCTTCTCCTTCTTCCTCTTCTTCTTTCGCTTCTTATTCCTCTTCCTTTTCATCTTCCATTTCTTCATCTTTTTCTTTTTCATCTCTTGTTCTTTCTCTTTCTCATCTATTTATCTTTTTTTCTTCTTCTTGTTCTTTCTTCTATTCATCTTTCTCCTCCTCTTTTTCTTCATCTTCTTTTTCAGTTTCTTCTACTTCGTCTTCTTCTCTCTCTTCATCTTCCTCATGTTCTTCTTCTTCTTCTTCTCCTTCTTCCTTTTCTTCTTTCGCTTCTTATTCCTCTTTCTTTTCATCTTCCGTTTCTTCATATTTTTCCTCTTATTATCTTTATTCTTCTTCCGTTTCTTCTTCTTTTTTCTCTTCTTCTACTTCCTCTTCCTATTCTTCCTTAAATTCATCTTCTCCAACGTCTTCTTCTTTTTCTTGTTCATCCTCTTTCCCCTTCATCATTTTCGAATTCTTCTTCTTTCTCTTATTCTTTCTCTTCTCTTCTTGCTTGCTCATTTTCTTGCTCTTTCTTTTCTTTATCATCTCTCTTCTTTATCATCTTTTTTGCTTCTTCTTCATCTTCTTTCTTTCATTTTTCTCCTTCTTCATATTTTTCTTCTTCTTCTTCTTCTCTTTGTGTATCTTCCTCTTCTTCCTCTTCTTCCTCTTCTTCAACTTTCTCTTTTTCACTTTTCCTTTTGCATCTTCTTCCTTCCCTTTCGCTTCTTCTTCTTCTTCTCCTTCTTTATATTCTTTTTCTTCTTCTTCCTTTTCTTCATCTTCTTCTTTCTCCTCTTCTTCTTCTTTTTTCACTTCTTTTTGCTCTTCTTCTTCTTCTTCAGCTTCTTATTCCTCTTCTTTTTCTCTTATTCTTTCTCTCCTTCTTCCTTTTCTTCTTCTTTCTCATCTTCTTTCTCCTTTTCTTTTTCATCTCTTGTTCTTTCTCTTTCTCATCTTTTTACCTTTTTTTCTTTTTCTTGTTCTTTCTTCTATTCATCTTTCTCCTCCTCTACTTCTTCATCTTCTTTTTCTGCTTCTTCTACTTCATCTTCTTTTTCTTTTCACTCATCTTATTTTTCTTCTTTTTCTTTGTCTTCTTCTTCTTCGTCTTCATCTTTCTCTTCTTCTTTCTCTTCTTCTTTCTCTTTTTCTTCTTTCATCTCTTGTTCTTTCTCTTTCTCATCTTTTTTTCTTCTCTTCATCTTTCTCCTGTTCTTCTTCTTCTTCCTCATCTTATTTCTTATCTTATTTCTCTTCATCTCTTCATCTTCTTCTTTTTCTTTTTTTCTTCTTCTTTCTCTTTTTCTTCTTCATCATCTTCTTCTTCTTTTTCTTTTTTCGTCTTCTTTCTCTTTTTCTTCTTCATCATCTTCTTCTTCTTATTATTATTCTTCTTATTTATATTCTTCTTGGTTTTTTGTTCTTCCTCTTCTTTTTCTTCTCCCTCTTCTACATATTCCTCTTCCTCTTCCTCTTGCTCTTCCTCTTCATCTTCTCCCTCATCTTATTTGTTTTCTTATTTCTCTTCATCTTTTTTTTCTTCGTCTTCATCTTCTTTTTCTTCTTCTTCTTTTTGTATCCCTTCTATTTATTTTTTTTCTTCTTCTTTCTTTTATTCTTCTTCATCATCTTCTTCTTCTTATTCGCCTTATTCTTCTTCGTCTTTTTTCTTCCTCTTTTTCTTTTTCTTCTTTTTGTTCTTCTGATTTCTCTTCTGGTTCCTCTTCTCCTTCTTCCCATTTATCTTCTTCTTCCTCTTCTCTTCCTTTTCTTCATATTCCTCTTTCTTTTCGTCTTCCTTTTCCTCTTCCTCTTCTTCTTCTTCTTTCTCTTCCTCTTCTTCTTCTTCTTCTTTTTCTTCGTCATCATCTTTCTCTTCTTATTTCTCCTCTCTATTTTTTTCTTTGTCTTCATCTTCTTTTTCTTCTCCTTTTTCCTCTTCTTCTTTTGCTTCTTATTCCTCTTCCTTTTCATCTTCCGTTTTTTCATCTTTTTCGTCTTATTCTCCTTATTCTTCTTCCTTTTCCTTTTCCTCCATATCTTCTTCTTCTTCATCTTCTTTTTCTTTCTTCTCTGCCTCATCTTTCGTTTCTTCTTTCTGTTTTTCTGCTTCTGTCTTCTTATTTGTTCTTCTTCTTCTTCTTCTTCCTCATCTTCTCCTTCTTCTTCTTCCTTATCTTATTTCTCTTCTCATTTCTCTTCTTCTTCGTTTTCACCTTTTTTTTTCTTCCTCTTCATCTTCCTTTTCTTCTTTTTCTTCTCCTTCTTCGCAATTATCTTCTTCTTCTCTCTCTTCTCTTTCTTCTTAACTTTCTTCATATTCCTCTTACTTTTCCTCTTCCTCTTCCTCTTCCTCTTCCTCTACCTCTTCATTTTCTTACTCATCTTCTTCGTCCTCATCTTCTTTTTTCTTTCTTCTTTTTCTGCGTCTTCATCTTGTTTTTCTTCGTGTTTGTCGTCGTCTTCTTTTTCTTCTTCTTCTTCTTCTCTGTCTTCTTCTTCCTCTTCTTCTTCGTCTTCTTCTTCTGCTTCTCCTAAGAAGGAGGAAGAGGAAGACCTCTTCTTCGTTTGCTTCTTATTCCTCTTCCTTTTCATCTTCCGTTTCTTCATCTTTTTCCTCTTATTCTCCTTATTCTTCTTCCTTTTCCTTTTCCTTTTTCCATATATCCTCTTCTTCTTCATCTTTTTTTCTCTTCTTCTTCTTCAATATCTTTTTCTTCTTCTTCTTCTTTTTTTAAGTCATCTTCTTCTTCGTCTTCTTCTGCTTCTTCTACTTGTTCCTCCTCTTTCTCCCTTCCTCTTTTTCGTCTGCTTTCTTTTCTTCTTGCTCTTCTTCTTCTTTCTTGCTCTTGCTCTTGCTCTTTCTCTTCTTTTTCATCACTTTTGCTTCTTTCTTCATATTCTTTTTTTTCTTTTTCGCATTCCTCATTTTTTTCTTCTTTTTCTTCTTCATTTTCTTCATCTTCTTCTTTGTCCTCTTCTTCTTCTTCTTTCTTCTTCTCCTCTTCTTCAAATTCTTCTTTCTCTTCTTTTTCTTCACATTCGTTTCGTTCTTCTTTCTTCTCGTTTTCTTCTTTAATTTTTTCTTCTTCTATTTCTTCATCTTCTTCATTGTCCTCTTCTTCTTCTTCTTGTTTCTTCCCTTCCTCTTCCTCTTCTTCTTCTTCTTCAACTTTCTCATCTTCACTTTCTTTTGAATCTTCTTCCTTCTCTTTCGCTTCTTCTTCTCCTTCTTCATATTCTTTTTCTTCTTCTTCCTTTTCTTCATCTTCTTCTTTGTCCTCTTCTTTTCCTTCGTATTTCTTCTCGTTTTGGTCTTCCTCTTTTTCATCTTTTTATTCCTCTTCTTCTTTCTCTCTTTTCTTTTCGTTTCTTCTTCTTCTTCTTCTTTCTCATATTCTTTCTCTTTTTCTTCTTTCGAATTTTGTTTTTTCTCTTTCTATTCTTTCTCATCTTTTTTTCTTCTTCTTCTTTCTTTTCTTCACCTTTCTCCTCCCTTTTTCTTTATCTTCTTTTTCTGTTTCTTCCACTTCTTCATCTTCTATTTCTCTTCCTCATATTTCGTGTCTTCTCTCTCGTCTTCTTCTTTGTCTTCTTTTTGTTCTTCCTCTTCTTTTTCTTCTCCCTCTTCTACATATTCCACTTCCTCTTCCTCTTCTTCTTCCTCCTCTGCCTCTTTTTCTTCTTCCTTATTTTTTATATTTATTTATTTTATATAAAGAAAATTGACTACATTCGTGAGTCAAATTATAAAATTACAAAATTATAAACAGAATAGGAAAAATCCTAATACTAACAATATATAGCAATGATATCACCAACCCGATAAGGGTGTTTTATTTGCCGGACTGACGAGCTATGCCCCAAATCACAGCCAGATATGGTTAGTGATATCATTGAAACTAAGCAAGATAGAAGAAGTTAAAAAAAGGTTATAAAAATATAAGAAAAAATAAAAATCTTAAAAAGTAAAGTACGTTAAGAGAAATCACTACACAAGTTGGGAAAATTGCATAGGTGAATTCTCACAACTGTGGTGTGTGTGTGATTTCTCTGAAATATGATAAAGCGAAGATTTTATTAAGGAATGAGAGAGTTCAGAACTAAATACATGAAAATAAGTATTATACTTAGTACATAGACACGAAACGCACTGTACAAGGAATAGTTACAGTATTGTCACAACCTAGGAAAAACGAGGAGGGAAACCCAGAAGATTTACGCTTCAAATTTACAAATGAATAAAATCTTTTGGGATCACGAGCAAAGTGCCTTTTACAGCGTATAAGGTAATTATCATAACAACGAGAGTTTAAAATATTGAAATTGGCCATAGCTAAGGAGTATTTAGAACAATCAACGACCGAACCCGACTTTTTGAACTTTTTAAAACATTTAGATTTAAAATTTTTTAGAGTTGAAAGAGTCGAAATGAACCAGGGAGGTTTATTAGAAAGAGATTTGGGAAGACACATAGGAACACACTTGCCTAGAATAGCATTTAAAGTATTATAGAATGTTGAAACTGCTAAGTTTACATCAACTGCCTCATATAAAGGAGCCCAATCTGTTGCATTAATAAGATCATTAAGCAAAACAAAATTACATTTATTAAACCAACGACGCTTTTTAGATGATGAGGGCGTAAGAATTGGTGGACAGTAAATAGGTATTAAACCCTCTAATGTTGGATGATATAAATCCTCAGGTATACAAAAGTGGGATGATCTTCAAACATTAATGCTGGCGTCATCATTAGTAATCTTATTTCTTTTCTTATTTCTTAGCATCTTCTTTTTCTTCGTCTTCATCTTCTTTTTCTTTTCCTTCTTTTTCTTCTTGTTTTATTCTTATTTTTCTTTTTCTTTTTTCTTCTTCTTTCTCTTTTTCTTCTTCATCATCTTTGTCTTCATATTATTATTCTTCTTATTTTTCTTCTTCGTCTTTTTTTTCCTCTTCTTCTTTTTCTTCTTTTTGTTCTTCTGCTTCCTCTTCTGCTTCCTCTTCTCCTTCTTCGCATTAATCTTCTTCTTCTTTCTCTTCTTCTTCTTCTTCTTTTTCTTCATATTCCTCTTCCTTTTCCTCTTTCTCTTCCTCTTCTTCTTCTTCCTCCTGATCTTCTTCCTCTTCTTCCTCATCTTATAACTCTTCTTATTTCTCCTCTTCTTTGTTTCTTCGTCGCCATCTTTTTTTTCTTTTTCTTTTTCTTCGTCTTCTCTTTCTGCTTCTTCTTCTTCCTTTAATTTATCTTCTTCTTCTTCGTCTTCTTCTTCTGCTTCTTCTTCTTCCTCTTCTTCTTTTGCTTGTTATTTCCCTTCCTTTTCATCTTCCGTATTTTCATCTTTTTCCTCTTATTCTCCTTATTCTTCTTCCTTTTCCTTTTCCCTTATATAATCTTCTTCCTCTTTTTTCTCTTATACTTCTTCGTCTTCTTTTTCTCTTCCTCATCTTTCTTTTCTTCTTCTTCTTCGTCTTTTTTTTTGTTCTTCCTCTTCTTCTTCTTCTCCCTGTTCTACATATTCCTCTTCCTCATCTTCTTCATCTTCTTCCTCATCTTATTTCTCTTCTTCTTCTTTTTCTTCGTCTTCATCTTCTTTTTCTTCTTCTTCTTCTTTAGCTCTTCTTCTTCTTTTTCTTTTTTTATCTTCCTTCTCTTTTTTTCTTTTTTCCTCTTCTTCTTCCTGCTCCTTTTCTTCATATTCCTCTTCCGTTTCCTCTTCCCCTTCTTCCCCTTCTTCCCCTTCTTCTTCTTCTTCTCCCTTCTCTTCATCATCTTCTTCTTCTTCTTCCTCATCTTCTTTCTCTTCTTATTTCTCTTCTTCTTTTTTTTATTCGTCTTCATCTTCTTTTTCTTCTACTTTTTCTTTTGTCTTCGTCTTCTTTTTATACCCTGAACCCATTAAAAATGGGTAATCAGGGTATAATGGTTTTGTTGTAGCCCAAATGTATGTAACAGGCAAAGGAGGCGTGGCAGACCTCATAAAGTATATATATTCTTAATCAGGACGACAAGTCGATTAAGCCCTGTCCGTCTGTCTGTCTGTCCGTCTGTCCGTCCGCCCGTCTGTCCGTCTGTCCGTATGTTTGAACGCGTGGATCTCAGAACCTATAATAGCTAGAGACTTGAACTTTTTTTATAGATTCGTGTATATCACGCGCAGTTCGAGTTTGTTTTAGAAATTCGATAACTCTTCTCGTTCTTTTTTTATCGATTAAAAACGAAATCGATTTTCAGTTTTAAAATTATATATTCTATATCTTTACAGTTAGAGACTCCAAAACTTGTATTTAGCTTAATGAGACTTTTATACAATTTTGAGTTTTTGTTAAATTTTGGATGCCACGCCCCCTTCGCCCAAAATTTTCAAAACACTTATTTCAAATACTAGAGACTTGTGCTTTTGCACATACACGCATATGAATGATATAGTTACACTGCGCAAGCTGGATTAAGAAAGTCGATCTACAAAAAAAGTTATTAAGCATTTAGTTATCGAAGTCGCTGAGTAAACTGCGCAGTTAGCAGAGCGTATGCGTGTGCGTGTGTATGTATGCGTTGCTTGCAATATACATACATATGTATGTACATACATATGTACATACTGTATATATTTACATATATGTATATATGTATATATGTATATATGTATGTATACATGTATATAAAATAAGAGTAACATTGATATAAATTAAATAAAGTCAATATAATATACATATGTATGTACATACATAGATATGAATAGATGAAATGCATTATGTTATTAAACGAAACGTTTACCAAACGTTTACGTACACACGCGCATGGCAACAGCGGCAGAAGCTGTAGAAAATTCGAAGAATTCATAACAACAACAACAAAGACAAATTGGGGATGAATTTTAAGCAGAAGTTCAGCACCTCAGGAGCAGCAGCTCAGTAGCTCAATAACTGTACTTAGGAATTCGCTATCCCACTCTTATGTATTGCAACGGGTGCGTTGGTAGAAGTGATGATCGAAGACATAAAGTCTCGGGTTCGATTCTCTAAGCTGACGTCAACTTTTTTTATGCAAGTTACTTAATCTTTTTTGTTTTTTTTTAATTTTTTAATTTAATTTAAAATTATATATAAACTTTGAAGTGCATTTAAAGCCGCCAATAGGCGGGGTTCAGGGTATTTCCTAGTCGGGCACCTCCGACTAGAGTTTCCTTACTTGTTTTTCTTCTTTTTCTTTCTTGCTCTTTTTCTTGGTCTTTCTCTTTTTTTTCATCTGTTTTGCTTCTTCTTCATCTTATTTATTTTCTCCTTCTTCATATTTTCGTCTTCTTCTTCTTCTTTTCTTCAGCTTCTTCTTTGTCCTCTTCTTCTTCTTCTTCTTCGTTCTTCTTTTCCACTTCTTCTTCTTCTTTCTTCTTTTTGTTTTTTTCTTCTTCTTCTTTCTCTTCTTTTTCTTCACTTTCTTTTCGTTCTTCTTCCTTCTCGTTCTTTTCTTCTCCTTCTTCATTTTCTTCTTCTTCAATTTTTTCATCTTCTTCTTTGTCCTCTTCTTCTTCTTCTTCTTTCTTCTTTCACTCTTGTTCTTCTTCTTCAACTTTCACATTTTCACTTTCTTTTGCATCTTATTCCTTCGCTTTCGCTTCTTATTCTTATTCTCCTTCTTTATATTCTTTTTCATCTTCTTCCTATTCTTCATCTTCTTCTTTGTCCTCTTCTTCTTCTTCTTATTTCTTCCCTTTATATTCTTCCTTTTCTTCATCTTTTTATTCCTCTTCTTTCTCATCTTTCTCATCTTCTTTGTCTTTTTCTTCTTTCATCTCTTGTTCTTTCTCTTTCTCTTCTTTTTATCTTTTTTTCTTCTTCTTGTTCTTTCTTCTCATCATCTTTCTCCTCCTTTTTTTCTTCATCTTCTTTTTCTGCTTCTTCCACTTCTTCATCTTTTTTTTCTCTTCCTCATCTTTCGTTTCTTCTTTCTTTTCTTCTTCTTCGTCTTCTTTTTGTTCTTCCTATTCTTCTTCTTCTCCCTCTTCTACATATTCCTCTTCCTCTTCCTCTTGCTCTTTCTCTTCTTCTTCTTCTTCTTCTTCCTCCTCTTATATCTTATTCTTATTTCTATTCTTCTTCTTTTTCTTCGTATTCATCTTCATTTTCTTCCTCTTCATCTTCCTTTTCTTCTTCTTCTTCTCCTTCTTTTATCACTTCCTCTTCTTTGTCTTTTTTTCTTCTTATTTCTCTTTTTCCTTCGTCATCTTCTTCTTCTTATTTTTATTCCTATTTTTCTTCTTTATCTTCTTCTTTTTCTTTTTTTTGTTCTTCTGCTTCCTCTTCTGGTTCCTCTTCTCCTTCTTCGCATTTATCTTCTTCTTCTTCTTTTTCCTCATCTTCATCTTCTTTTTCTGGGTCTTCGTCTTCTTCTTCTTCTTCTTTTCTTTCTCTTCTTTTTTCTTCTCTTCTTTTTTTGCTTTATTCTCTCCTTTTTCCTTCTTATCCTCTTCCTTTTCATCTCCTCTTTCATCTTTTTCTTTATCTTTTTTCTTTTCTTTTCCTTTTCCCCTATATCTCTTTTCTTCTCTTTTTTTTTCTTCTTCTTATCTCTTCTTTTTCTTTTTCTTCTTTTTAATTATCTTCTTTCGTCTTCTTCTTCTTCCTTTTCTTTTCTCTTCTTCTTATTTCTTCTCTTCTTCTTCTTATTTTTTTTTTTTTTTTCCTCACATTCTTTTCTTCTTCTTCTTTTCTTTTCTTTTTTTCCATTTCTTCATCTTCTTTTCCTTTTTATTCTTTCTTTTTTCTTCTTTCTTCATCTTCTTACTCTTCTTCTTTTTTTTTCTTCTTCACTCTTCTTTTTTCTTTCTTTTTTCTTTTTTTTTTTTCTTTTTTTTATTTTTTCTTTCTTCTTCACTTTTTCTCTTCTTTTTTCTTTTTTCTCTTTATCTTTTTCTTTTTCTTTCTTCTTTTTTTTTCTTTTCTTTTTTCCTTCCTCATCTTATTTCTTTTTTATTTTCTTCTTCTTTTCTTTTTCTTCTTATTCATCTTCTTCTTCTTATTATTATTCTTCTTATTTTCTTCTTCTTTTTCTTCTCCTTGTTCTTCTGCCTCCTCTTCTGGTTCCTCTTCTCCTTCTTCGCATTTATCTTCTTCTTCTTTCTCTTCTTCTTCTTCCTTTTCTTCTTATTCCGCTTCCCTTTCCTCTTCCTCTTCTTCTTCTTCTTCCTCTTCCTCTTCCTCTTCTTCCTCTTCTTCCTCCTCATCTTCTTTCTCTTCTTATTTCTCCTATACTTTTTTCCTTCGTCTTCATATTCTTTTTCTTCTTCTTTTTCTTCGTCTTCAGCTCTTTTTCTTCTTCTTTTTTTTTCGTCGTCATCTTCTCCTCTCTCTTCTTCTTCCTCTTCTACTACGTCTTCTTCTTCTGCTTCTCCTTCTTCCTCTTCTTCTTTCGCTTCTTCTTCCCCTTCCTTTTCATCTTCCTTTTCATCTTCCGTTTTTTCTTCTTTTTCCTCTTATTCCCTTATTCTTCTTCCTTTTCATTTTCTCCTATATCATCTTCTTCTTCTCCTTATTTTGTCCCTTCTTCTTTTGCACCTTCTTCATCTGCTTTTTCTGCTTCTTGTACTTCTTCATCTTCTTTTTCTCATTCTCATCTTTCGTTTCTTCTTTCTCTTCTTCTTCTTCTTCCTCCTGTTCCTCTTCTTCTCCTTCATCATCTTATTTCTGTTCTTATTTCTCTTCTTCTTCTTTTTCTTTTATCTCTTCTTCTTTTTTTCTTTTTTCTTCTTTTTTTTTTCTTCTTCATCATCATCTTCTTCTTATTATTATTCTTCTTAATTTTCTTCTTCGTCTTCTTTTCTTCCTCTTCTTCTTTTTCTTCTTTTTCATCTTCTCTTTCCTCTTCTGGTTCCTCTTCCCCTTCTTCTTTTTCTTCTTCTTCTTCTTCTTCTTATTCTTTTATCTATTTTTCTTCCTTTTCTTTTTTACTTCTTCTTTCTCTCATTCTCCTTCATCAGCTTCTTCTTCTTATTATTATTCTTCTTGGTCTTTTTTCTTCCTCTTTTCTTTTTCTTCTTTTTGTTGTCTGCTTCCTCTTCCGGTTCCTCTTCTCCTTCTTCGCAATTATCTTCTTCTTCCTCTTCTTCTTCTTCTTCCTCTTCTTCATCTTCTTATTTGTCATCTCCTTCTTCTTCTTCTTTCTTCTCTTCCTTTTCATCGTCTTCTTTTTCTTCTTCTTTTTCTTTTTCTTGTTCTCTCTCTTCTGCTTCCTCCTCTTCTTCTTCCTCATCTTCTTTCTCTTCTTATTTCTTTTCTTCTTTTTTTCTTCGTCTTCATCTTCTTTTTCTTCTTCTTTTTCTTCGTCTTCATCTTCTTTTTCTTCTTCTTCTTCTCTCTCTTGCTCTTCTTTTTCATCTTCTTTGCTTGTTCTTCATCTTTTTTTCTTTTTTCTACACGCTTCATATTTTTTTCTTTTTCTTCTGCTTCCATTTCTTCATCTTTGTCATCTGTGTCCTATTCTTCTTCTTATTTCTTCTTCTTCTTAAACTTTCTCATCTTCACTTTCTTTTGCATCTTGTTCCTTCTCTTTCGCTTCTTCTTCTTCTTCTTCTTCTCCTTCTTCATATTCTTTTTCTTCTTCTTTCTTTTCTTCATCTTCTTCTTTGTCCTTCTCTTCTTTTTTCTTTTCTTCCTCTTCTTCTTCATCCTTCTCGTTCTCTTTTTCTTCCATTTCTTCATCTTCTTTGTCCTCTTCTTATTTCTTCTCTTTTTGTTCTCCCTTCTCTTCATCTTCTTACTCTTCTTTTTTCTCTTTTTCTTCTTTCATCTCTTCTTCTTTCTCTTTCAATTCTTTTTATCTTTTTATCTTCTTCTTGTTCTTTCTTCTCTTCATCTTTCTCCACCTCGTCTTCGGCATCTTCTTATTTTTTATCTTATAACTTAACTTATTTTTTCTTCCTTATCTTTCGTTTCTTTTTCGTCTTTGTCTTCTTCTCCTACGTCTTCATCGTTCTCTTCTTCTTTCTCTTCTTCTTTTTCTTTTTCTTCTTTCATCTCTTGTTCTTTCTCTTTCTCTTCTTGCTCATCTGTTTTTCTTCTTCTTCTTCTTTCGTCTCTTCATATTTATCCTCCTTTTTTTCTTATTTCCTCCTTCATCTTCTTTTTCTGCTTCTTTTACTTCTTCATCTTCTTTTTCTCTTCCTCATCTTTCGTTTCTTCTTTCTCTTTTTCTTCTTCGTCTTCTTTTTGTTCTTCTTCTTCTTCTCCCTCTTTTAAATATTCCTCTTCCTCTTCATCTTCTTCCTTTTCTTCTTCCTCATCTTATTTCTTTTCTTATTTCTCTTCTTTTTCTTCGTCTTCGTCTTCAGCTTCTTTTTCTTCTTCCTTTATCTCTTTGTCTTCTTTTTCGTTTCTTCTTCTTTTTTCTCCTTTTCTTCATTATCTTTTTCTTCTTAAAATTATTCTTCTTATTTTTCTACTTCTTCTTCTTTTTCCTCCTCTTCCTCTTCTTCTACTTCCTCATCTGATTTCTTTTCTTATTTCTCTTCTTCGTCTTTTTTCTTCCTCTTCTTCTTTTTGTTCTTCTGCTTCCTCTTCTGATTCCTCTTCTCCTTCTTCGCATTTATCTTCTTCGTCTTTCTCTTCTTCTTCTTTTTCTTCATATTCCTTTTCCTTTTCCTCTTTCTCTTCCTCTTCTTTTTCTTCCTCCTCATCTTCTTCCTCATCTTATGACTCTTCTTATTTCTCCTCTTCTTTGTTTCTTCGTCGCCATCTTTTTTTTCTTTTTCTTTTTCTTCGTCTTCTTTTTCTGCTTCTTCTTCTTCCTTTAATTTATCTTCTCGTTCGTCTTCTTCTTCTTCTTTCTCTTCTTTTCTCTCTTCTTCTTTCTCTTTTTCTTTATCTTCTTCTTTCTCTTCTTCTTTCTCTTCTTCTTCTTTCTAGCTCTTTCTCTTATTTTTCATCTCTTTTGCTTCTTCTTCATCTTCTTCTTCTTTCTCTTCTTCTTTCTTGCTTTTTCTCTTCTTTTTCATCTCTTTTGCTTCTTCTTCATCTTCTATATATATTAAAATATAAGAAACAAGTAAGGAAACTCTAGTTGGAGGTGCCCGACTAGGAAATACCCTGAACCCCGCCTATCGGCGGCTTTAAATGCACTTCAAAGTTTATATATAATTTTAAATTAAATTAAAAAATTAAAAAAAAACAAAAAAGATTAAGTAACTTGCATAAAAAAAGTTTTGACGTCAGCCTTAGAGAATCGAACCTGAGACTTTATGTCGGCGATCATCGCTTCTACCAACACAGCCGTTGCAATACATAAGAGTGAGATAGCGAATTCCTAAGTAAAGTTATTGAGCTACTGAGCTACTGCTACTACTTCTGCTTAATATTCATCCTCAATTTGTCTTTGTTGTTGTTGTTATGAATTCTTCGATGCTTCTGCTGCTGTTGCCACGCGCGTGTGTACGTAAACGTTTGGTAAACGTTTCGTTTAATAACATAATGCATTTCGTTTATTCATATGTATGTATGTACATACATATGTATATTATATTGACTTTATTTAAGTTATATCAATGTTACTCTTATTTTATATATACACATGTAAATATATACAGTATGTACATGTGTACATACATATGTACATATGTATATTGCAAGCAACGCATGCATACACACGCACACGCATACGCTCTGCTAACTGCGCAGTTTACTCAGCGACTGCGCTGCGCCAATATGTGCATGTTATGGAAAATTAAATGTTTAATAACTTTTTTTGTAGATCGACTTTCTTAATCAAACTCTCGCAGCATAATTATATCATTCATATGCGTGTATGTGCAAAAGCACAAGTCTGTAGTATTTGAAAAAAGTGGTTTAAAAATTTGGGCGAAGGGGGCGTGGCATCCAAAAATTTAACAAAAATAAAAATTGTATAAAAGTCCCATTAAGCTAAATACAAGATCTGGAGTCTCTAACTATAAAGATGTAGAAGATATAATTTTAAAACTGAAAATGGATTTCGTTTTTAATCGATAAAAAAACGAGAAGAGCTATCGAATTTCTAAAACAAACTCGACCTGCGCGTGATATACACGAATCTATAAAAAAAGTTCAAGTCTCTAGCTATTAAAGGTTCTGAGATCCACGCGTTCAAACATACGGACAGACGGACGGACGGACAGACGGACAGACGGACAAACAGACAGACGGACAGGGCTCAATCGACTGGGCTTGTCGTCCTGATCAAGAATATATATACTTTATGAGGTCTGCCACACCTCCTTCTGCCTGTTACATACATTTGGGCTGCAACAAAACCATTATACCCTAATAACCCATTTTTAATGGGTTCAGGGTATAAAAATGAAATAAAAATAAAAATCTTAAAAAGTAAAGTACAATAAGAGAAATCACTACACAAGTAGGGAGAATTGCAACAAATCACAACTGGGGTGTGCGTGTGATTTCTCTGAAATATGATAAAGCGAAGATTTTATTAAGGAAAGAGAGAGTTCAGAACTAAATACATAAAAATAATTATATTATACTTAGTACATAGACATGAAACGCACTGTACAAAGAATAGAATACAAAGTGACGAGAAGATCGAGAAGGAACTAGGAAGTTGACTTGAAATAGAAGAGAAGGCGAACCAATACTACCATTAATCAACTTATGTAGAAAAGTAATACTCAAGACTATTCTACGATTGATTAACGATGAAAGATTCAAAAGAAGAAGCCTACTATGATAAGATGGTAGACGAAGGTTACTATCCCAGTTTAGATTGCGCAAGGCAAAAAGAAGAAACTGCTTCTGAACCGATTCAAAACGGTCCTGATACAATTTATAATATATAATAGAACAATATTCTAAAATAGGGCGTACCAGCGAGACAAAAAGAAGTTTAGTGACAAACGGATCATTAAACTCTTTAGACCATCGTTTAATAAAACCCAGTACACTTTTGGCTTCTTTAACGATGGTTAGAATATGGGTATTGAATCTAAGTTTACAGTCAAAGAGCACACCGAGATCTTTGATTGTAGAAATACGTTGCAAGGACACATTGTTGATTGTGTAATCAGCAAAAAATGGAGTGGTACGACAGAAAGTCATTGTCATACACTTAGAACAATTTAGATGCAACTGATTAGCTTTACACCAATTTTGAAAGGATATTAGATCATCCTGTAGGCGTAGATGATCTATTGAGTTCTTGTATGAGAGACAGAGTTTTACATCATCTGCATACATAAATATCCTAGAGTAAGAAATACAGCTGGGAAGGTCATTTATAAATAGGGAGAAAAGTAGAGGGCCCAAGTGACTACCCTGAGGAACACCCGAAGAGACAAATATGACCTTCGAAATAGATGTTCTCAACAGAACTCTTTGGGTTCTACCCTTTAAATAGGAAGCAATCCAAAGTAGAAGTTTAGGAGAAAATCCCAATTGGTCAAGCTTTTGAAGCAAAATGTCATGCTGAACAGAGTCAAATGCCGTACTGAAATTAGTGTATATAACATCTGTTTGCATTTTCTTTAAAAAGCTTTCATTGACTAGGGATGAAAATTCTAATAAGTTCGTGGAGGTTGATCGATTCTGAACAAAACCATGCTGCGATGGTGAAATACTAGATTTACAAAATTGCTGTAAATTAGAAGTTATAATTTTTTCAATTAACTTCGGAATAGGAGAAAGCTTGGCAATGCCTCTGTAATTTGAATTATCAGATCTTCCTCTTTTTTTATACAGAGGAATAATAAATGATTCTTTCCAAATTGAAGGAAATACCGAGCTATCAAGAGACAAATTCAACAGTTTTAATAAAGGTGACCACAAAGAAGCACTGCATTCTTTAATCACACAACTAGGAATACCATCGGCCCACGGAGAGAACGACGATTTCAACGTACGCATAGCGGATAAAAGAGACAGGAGAAATATTAGAAACCATAATAGCATTTCCATTAATTTCAGAATTTAAAATTGGAAATGAATTGGTTTCTGAAATGGCAGTTGAATAAGTGGATTGGAAGAACTTTGCAAAAATATCTGAGGTATCTTGATCATTGCAAGTACTGTCACAACCTAAGAAAAACGAGGATAGAAACCCAGAAGATTTACGCTTCAAATTTACAAATGAATAAAATCTTTTGGGATCACGAGCAAACTGCCTTTTACAGCGTATAAGGTAATTCTCATAACAACGAGAGTTTAAAATATTGAAATTGGCCTTAGCTAAGGAGTATTTAGACCAATCAACGACCGAACCCGACTTTTTGAACTTTTTAAAACCTTTAGATTTAAAAATTTTTAGAGTTGAAAGAGTCGAAGTGAACCAGGGAGGTTTATTAGAAAGAGATTTGGGAAGACACATAGGAACACACTTGTCTAGAATAGCATTTAAAGTATTGTGGAATGTTGAAACTGTTGAACTGTTGAAAGTTTACATCAACTGCCTCACATAAAGGGGCCCAATCTGTTGCATTAATGAGATCATTAAGCGAAACAAAATTACATTTATTAAACCAACGCCGCTTTTTAGATGACGAGGGCGTAAGAATTGGTGGACAGTAAATAGGTATTAAAACCTCTAATGTTGGATGATATAAATCCTCAGGTATACAAAAGGAGGATGATCTTAAAACAATAATGCTGGCGTCATCATTAGTAAAACAAGATCAAGAGAACGATTTAAATGATTAGAAATTGAGTTCATCTGATACATAGAAAGATTAAACAATTCATCAAAAAAATAATGATCAATTGTTGGAATAAGATAATTCGAATTAGGAAATGGCTTTTTACTGCTTGTACTTCATTCGGTTACGTATTACTC